>JANHFO010002546.1:201620-212564 GCA_032468095.1 Pareas carinatus
ATAACATAACATAACATAACATAACATAACATAACATAACATAACATAACATAACATAACATAACATAACATAATATTTATTTAGTCAAGTATGTATGAGAAAAACAAGTATAAGCAAAAACATACTATATGAACATATAGGTCTGACTATTATATTTTTTAGTGAACTTAGATACACTATTACAGTTAACTATAGTTTGAAATCTTGTTGATATTTTGGTAAGTCTTCTTTAAAACTTCCTTACCCCATTTTTTTTTTTTTGTAAACTCCACCCAGAGAAAGTTGCAATTAGTCATTGGGCATTTCCTCACAGCCATGCTGCCATACGTTCTTCCCGTTCCTGGTTCAGTAGTTATGTATATTGGCACCAATTACATTGCCCAAATGGCTGAACTATATTTTTTCTCAGTGACAAGGCTTGAAAATAGGTGTGTCCTTACTGTTTTAATATGGGATAATTTAAGGGAAACAATTGGTGGCACGTTCCTGGCTGTATTTTTTCTTCACCCAGCGTCACTTGTGGGCAGGAAGCGCTTCCTCCAATTGCTGCTCTTAGTGGGAGAGTCCTGCGTAATTGTGGGGAAGCCCCTGGGATGGTGACTTTAGCCACCTTTCAAGATGCCCTACTGATAGGCCATCAGTGTTGGAAAATACACATTGCTGACCTGCTACTCACACTGGTCTGTTCTTCCAGTAGAGCATTACATCTTTGTCTTAAAATAGCTTAGTTTTCAGATCAGTGGACTAAAGAAAGGGTTTGGGAAACATGGAATGGAGCAACACCTTCTGTTTTATTACACACCTCTTCTCCACTTCAGTGGCTTAGCAATCAGGATGGAGGAGTAGCAAAGAGCATCAGCTGACCTCCCTCCCATGTTTCTCCGCCATCCCTTTGAAGTGTTGTTTTGGGACAAAATTCAAATTGCCATATTGCTACGGGTTATTATATATTTTAAGCACAAAGCATGCATGCGACCTTTCCCCAATGCAGAGCTGAAGTGCTACCCATGCATCCTTGAGTCTGCAAAATATAATTATCAGTACAAAATTAGTATCTCTGCTGACAGTCCTTCTGAGGAATACTGTCTTTGCTTCACATCAATACAGTTACTTGATCTCCCTCCAAAATAGTGTGTTACAAAGCCTACAACATTTTACACACACTGAGGCTGTGGTCAGATGTGTCAATGTAAGGGAGGAAATGTTGTTTCACCACAAGTGCAGCAAAGAATCACTTAAAGCTGCTTCACTCATAGGCTGTGGACAAAATAAAGTTAGTGGTATGGGAGGACATTTGGAAAAAAAAGTACTGCTATGGTTAGAAGGAAGGAAGGAAGGAAGTGACCACATGTTATCTAGAAAAAATAGAGGTTTTATGCTATCTTTCCCAGACTTGGGTGCCCAGTTAAGGGGTACTCTTGAACTTCATGGTTGTTAAATTATCTGCACATATTACAACTTCAAATGTGTCCTGCTGTGCTTGGACCAAACCAGCTTGTCCAGGCAGAACGGGAAAGGAAACCTGAAGTGTGTCTGATAGGAATTATGCTTTGAACTCTCTGAGTTCTCCAGAGAACCACTTTGCTCAGGCAAAGGGGAAATGATTGAAGCTTCTGCTATGCTTTAATGGTACGCGAGCACATCTTCTTGGCATATCTTGTGAAATATGAATAGTGGTCCACATCTGGAGAGTACTGAATTGAACAATGCTAGCTTATGGAATGTGCTGGAGAGACAGGTTATACTCTAGTATTTGTCATTCAGGGAAACAAGAAAAGAATGAGAATGTGGAAATCTGCCTGGATTCTCGGTCTCCTGACTCTGACCAAATTGCTCATTAGCAGCTGCAAATCTTTCAGGGGTTCCTTTAAGTGACATTGGAAACAGCCTCACTTGCTCAAGGTGAAACTGTCTTGTTCCAAATCCAGCTTGTCTTCTTTTTTGGGTTTTGTTCCAAGAAATAAAACATTGTTTCGTAAATATCTATAAGAGGCTTAAAATAAACACTCTCCTCCTGTGCTGCAAAGCCCCATGCTATTACCGTCTCCTAGTTAAACTCTGCTGGATCAACCATTAATTGTGATTGGACTGTGGGACTCGAAAGAAAGAGGTATTTAATAATTGAATGCAGAGTTTAGAGGAATTGGAATCCTTCCCAGATGTCCATAAAGGAATGAAGAATTCTTCCTCACTTATGGGTAAACGTGCGTCGTCCTTGGTTTTGTAGTAGAACTGGACAAATAATTAATGGAGCAGCTATCAAAGCATTGATTTATAAATATTTTACAAGCTTATTTAATCAAACTGTTCAAATATTATGCTATTCAGGAACAATACAACTTTTCTAAAAAGAAAGGATCTTTTCTTTCACAGTCCAACAAAATCAGCAACATCTTGCTAATGAATTTCTGATCCTGATTTTACAGTTTTAGGCTGCAAAATACTGTATCTTTACAATGGTATTTATAAGGCTCCCAAAGTCATAGCACGTTGAGCAGGGTATACATTTTATTAAAATAAACCAAGAGTCTTGCTGACTGCTATTCCCAATCTGTTATCCAACAGATGCAGTGAAACCTGAGTCCCTGGTGTATGTGTGAATTTTTCCAGAATGGTTCTCTCCACCCAGGAGAACCTGTCTAATACATATCCCATGGGAAGACCTGTTAGTAGTTCTCCATATCCCCAAAGTAAAAGGGAATGGAGACATCAAATCTGACCAGCCTTCTTTCACCTTAGTTTTTCAGGAACAATTGAAAACCAAGTTATTTTAGGACAGCTTTTAAAATATGAATGTCACCATGTATTTATTTATTGTGTTTTTGGAGTTATTTGGGGTGACTTTCCAAGATATTGTGTAACATGATAATTATAACTCTTAGTTTTTGTTTTCTTGTATTGTATTATGGATGCTTTAGTGTCATTAATTCAGCTCAAGAATATTTGGATTATGTGGCTAGAAATAAGAAAAGTCCAACAATTTTTAAACCACGGAGAGCCATAAAATTCCACATCTCTGGATCCCAGTGTCTGCTTGTGTTTATAAAGTGTTCAAACTTTTACATCTTCCTGTTGTATTAATTTCACCTTTGACAACTCTACAACATAATATTGAATTATTTTTTTTGTGGTGGACAATGTCTCAACATTGAAAGTCAGCATACAGTACACTGCAAATTATCCAAATCAAGAATAATTGAGATTTTTGAAAGGCTTCCAAATTGGAAGCAGAAAGTTGGCTGCCTCCAACAAAAGTTTCACAAAGTAAAATAGCTCTAGAGGTTCAGTAAGTTAGAAAATAGTTTAGCCTGCTGTTCAAGTATCCTACTGTTAAATGCTTAGAGAGGTTTAAAATAATGCTCCTTTGACAGTCTATGCTGATGCAGAGGAACACCAATAGTAAAAGTCCTAACTCTACCCCAGTGAGTGGTAAACTACGGTAGACCTTTCTCCCACCAGCAACAATAGATGAAAAACTGCAAAACAGCTTAGTCTAACAGCCCATCAGAAATACAGAGGAGTCATTCTTGAATTGGGAATATCCATTTGATTTTTTAAAAATAAGACAGTACTAATTCTACTGGCTCAAGGGCTACTCAAAACATAGTCTAATGTGCAATCTAGGTAAAAATATTTCTTATTTGATCTTTATTGCTAATAGTAACATAATTCTTGCAACTGTTCGATAATCTCTAGCGTATTTGATTTATCTGTTTCTGTATCTGCTTAGATACGGCTCTCATTGTCCCTGAACAAAAATTCTGAGGGTTCTGTTATACCTAGCACAAATCTACACTAGCCATCGTCACTTTATCAGAAGAGTTATTAATATCAAAAAGTATGGCTGAGGTTTTTAAGGTGTCTTATAGTACCTGGGTTTCCTTGAGTCATAGAATCATAAATTAGTTTGCAAGACTTCAGTAGAATGCTGATTTTCTTTTCTGGAGAATAAGCCTTGGTCATGGTTGTGAATTTATGGAGTATTCTCTCCAGCAATGTGAATTCAGGCACGCTAGTGGTGACTCCCAATTCGGTTGTAGTTGTATTTTGTATGACTTGCTGGTTTTCCTTTAGGAGTTTGAAAGATCCATCATTGTTATGGATTTCTCGCAGGTAAGTATCAATGGGCACTTTTAAAGGCTTCAAGACACATTTGTGCAAAGCTGATTCTATTATCACCTCTGAAAAGGGGGAAAATAAAACATGTCAAAGGAATATATGAGAAAGCAGCAACATAACAAGACTGGCATATGCAGGCTTTGGAACCAGTAAAGATTTACCTGGCTTGATTCTGACCTCAATTAACTTTCACAATAAGATGTAATTTTTGGTTTTCTCTGCCATAAGACTGGGCAACTCTTCATATTTGTACAAATTCCATCAGCCACTTTATAATTAAATTTGAGGGACTAGGCTTTGGTGAAATCAGAGATAGGTCTTCTCTGACTAAAGGCTATTTGTAAATGAAATAACTGCTTGAGCAAAGACAGTGCTTTAGTGAACATACATTACATGTCTTTTTTAAAAAAAATATGACTGTTTCCTCATTTAAGAACAATTTTTTCTGCTGGAAATACTGAAATCCTGGACTTGATGAGTACAAGTCTCAAAACACTTTGAAATCCTGCTGTTTAGATAATACTAAGCTAAAAATTAGACTAGGTTTAACAGAACTGCATCTATTTTTATGTTCCAGTTTGATTTCCCTACTCCCCTATCTAAATAGGCTCCAGATAACAAATTCAATAAATGCATAAAAAAATCAATCAGATTCTTCTGCAGGTTCACACATACCCTTTCATTCTAACCAAGGCCTTTTTACAGAGATGAGGAAAATGAAAGAATTGCCTCAGGCCATACTCTTGGAAGGGGCACTATACAAAGTAATGTTCAGTGTTTGAGATAACCAGATAGATAATTCATTTAAGGAAATATAGTTAAACAATTAAAATAGAATCCCAAAGAACAAGCATTTTTAGTATTTTTAATTTTCCATATGTACCTGGTTACTGGGAATTGAATATAGTAATCAAAATACAGTGAAGAGAACATAATATTGATATTTAAGGCAGTGAGAATAGAGCAGACTTAAAGGAAATTTATATTCACTTGGCTATGGGCTATTGGCTAGATGCTAGAAGACTTCTGTCATTTTGCCAAAGGATCTTAACATTCTTTAAGAGATGAAAGGGGTAGATTTAGAAAATTACAAGTGAAATTTGGTCTGGATGTAACAAGGGAAGTAAGCTCAGAGATAGCCTCAGCATTTTTTCCAAGCAGTTCCAAGTAATTTCCCAGGGAGTGGCATATTGTGAAGAACTGTAAGCTTTCTATTAAAAAGATGTGGAACTCAGTTCTTGATCTGGAGGAAATATCAACAGCATGACTGTGTAAATGGATGATTCCTTAGGAACTGGATATGTGATGGAACAATTCTTAAAACTTTTATTTCCACATGACAGTCATTATTGTTTTGATATCTGCAAAATAACTATTTTGCTCACTGAATGCAATCTTTCATGAATAGTGTTAGATTATGCAAGGACATAGTTCAGGACTCTATAGCTCATATTCTACTGAAATTATTGCCTAAGATTTACAACAAATGAGCAAAATCCCAAATTTATTTTTGCAAAAAGTTCAGCAAGTTGCGTCACACTGTTCTGTTTGAGCTCTAGAGTGTTCATAATCCAAGTCAGTTCATGAGATTACAGCCAAAGTACTTGATCTTCTTTGTAGCAACTGGACAAGCAATGGCATATACATATAACATGCATCTTTTAAAAAAGACACTTTCATACAAATGCAGTGATGTCTTCCCAAACAATCCCCCCTCTCCACTCAGAACTAATCAGACTAAATCTGTATTTTAATTTGGAAACTCTGACAAAAAGTAACATTTCAGTAATACTAATTTACATGCCAATCATATCATTTATGGCGTCCCAAGATTTATTCAAAAGTAATTCCAACGACTTCAGTAGTATTGGTACCAAATTAATGTGCATGGCGAAATAAATATTCCTGGTGCTCTCAAACTGCCTTGGAATACACTTCCGCAATCCATTGGCACTGGGTTCACTGATGGGATTGATTAAAATTGGAGTCCATAATATTATTAATGTACTGCGTACATAATATTATATCCTTAAGCCTAAATAGATCAATAATTATAGTTTGCACAATAGTAAAGAGCTGGACAGTAAAAAGATGATGGTTAATGACCATGAAAATTTCAATTTCATAGAACTGACATTTCTACACTTTTTAAAAGCAGTCTAAAATGATAAATTTAGCGGAATAAGCTTTCTCCATGTGTTTATATAAAAACAACCTCATAGACAAGATGCTTGGATACCAAACTGCATGATAATATTATTTAAAAAATGAGCATTTATTTCAAATGATCCAAAATCAGCTGTTGCTTTGAAGCATGTATTTTTTTAAAAATCTGTGGATAGCTGTGTGTGAAATTTACCATTGAATAGCAGCTATTGACCAGACTTAACAAAAGGTGTTTCCATTTTTCCCCCATTCTAATCCTGTGAATATCTATACAAAACCAAGCTAGGGATCAAAAGTTTTTTAAAAAATGACCAATTTTTCCAAAACTCTATTTTTTCCTCAGATATTCCATTCACCATGTTTTTCCTTATTTGCGCTCATGGTGTTAATTAATTACATTGTACTTATTTTATTCCAATGTGGACTAAAAAGAAGAAATAGGGCTATGGGAAAAAGTATTCGGAAAAAGGAATAATCTTTGATCAATACCTGACTCTATGTGATCTCCGTGTTCTTTCTGTTGAGTTGATGTATATTTTTGTTGAATGCATATAATTGAAGATTTATTTAAAAATTAAGGATAAATATTAACTGCAGTTGTCTGCTGAGCTTCAGGGAATGGGGTTCCGAAATCAAAACTCCATCACAGGTTGGGTAGGATCTGAATGATAAAAATCTGGGGCACCATTAGATGACAATGACTAAATTTGCGGTCTCCTATTACCCTAATCCACGTGCAATAAAACTATATGCCATTCTTGCCTAAAGATCAAAAACCCCATAGGAATGTGAACACTCACCTAGTTTCTCATCTGTGTGAACAGTCTGGTCCATTAAAGATTTCAGCTCTGTACTTTGAATTAAGTAACTCTTCAGTTGTGTCATCATTAAGCGGATCTCTTGCAGCATTTCTGTGCTGGAGATCTGCTTTGCCATCATCTCCAGACTGTACACTTTATAGTCCTGCACCAAGTTGCCAAAGTAGGAGTCTTTATCCTGGGCCAGTTCCACAATCTTCTTCTGGAGCTTTCGGTCAGAAGAGAGAAACACTGTGAAGACATTGCTTAGGCTGACCATGGACAGACGATGCCTGGCCCTGTCTAAAATCATAGAAGGGGTCTTCTTCACGGTAGGACGGGTCATCAATTCAAACTCATCTTCAGTGCTACTTGTAGAATAAGAATCTGGCTCAGAGGCAAGCATTGGAGCTTTTGCATTGCCTACAGGACAATGCAATGAGTCACTTGAACATTCACAATCTGTTATGCTGACAAGCTTAAGGCCAGACTTTGATTCCTTTTCTGAAATGGAGCAGGTTTTTTCTACTCTTTGCTTGCTTTTTTGTTCTACTTCTGACTTCTCAGTGTTCTTGTGCTCTGAAGAAAAAGAACTGGTAGATAATGACTGTTTAAAGAGCCTCTTCTTTCTTAGTGGTGGGATGGGAGGCTGAGAGGGCTTTCCTGATGATAAGTTCTGCTGCTGTTCTACAAGTTCCTTCTTGTCCTCTCCATCAGGCTTCACTTTTGGAGCATTCGGGGGCGATTTCTCTGTCACTTCTGCCAATACATTTGGAGTCTCACCACGCTGGTGATTGTTAGCCAAAGCTTCATTCCTCCTGTTCTGTTTCTCTACTTGTTTTTCTTCTGACAGTGAATATTTCTGACTTTTATCGAAGGAAGAGTTTCCTGAAGTTCTCTCAGATGAGCATCGCCTGGGTGGAATGGATGGAGGAATCTTCTTTGAATTTGTAGATGGAAGGCTATGAGGAAAAAATAGTTCTTGTCGGCTCTCTTCCTTGTCTCTGCTAATTTCAGTTTTCATCTCCTTTTTGGTTTTCTCCAAATTATGGAATCGATCCTCTTTGGAAGGGGTCATAGAAGATGTTTCGGCTGGTTTCACAGCATGAAAAGGCAATAGATGTGGTGATGGTTGTGGTGGAGGAGGAGGAGGAGGAGGAAGAGGAGGAAGAGAAGGAGGAGGAGGAGGAGGTCGAGTAGGAGATCTCTTTGGAGGTTTTGTCACAACGTTTCTACCACCAAAAGGACTCTCCCTGAAGATCTCTGAAGGAGAAACATGTGGGGGAACTTGATAGCTGCTCTCTTCTATAAAAATAGGATTTACAAACCACAGCCTGTCACTTCCTATTGACAGCTCAGTTTCACATGAACAATTGCTTGTGCCGCTTGCAAAAGACAGGCTCGGGTTCTTTCCTTTGTTTGACTGGCCTGTGATGTAAGCAGGATCTTTCACAGAATGGGGAGGTCTTCTTCCTTGTTTCTGATGTAAAGAGGAGTTCCAGAAACCTGTGAATAAATAAGTATATTCACAATAATAGCCAACAAAAAGCAATAATGTTTTAATCCTACTTGCATAATGCTGCTTAAAATATAGAATTATTCTGTACCGAACGGTACATGAATATATCATAGTGTTTCAAATGGATTCAATTAATATAAATTAAGACATATAGTGCCATGACATTATATGAGGAAGGGATGTAAATAGCCTTCATGAATATATTAGGGATAGCCAGCATTTTCCCCAATGCAAATTTCCTGGACAGGTTGAGAGCCACTGAGTCATTTGTCACCTTAATTTCAGTGAGCATGCTAGTAGCTGTGCTTTCATAGCCATTTGGAACCCTATTATTCAATTTCTATTTCAAAAGGTGCCATCAGGCCAACTCATAGTCTAAATTGCTTCCTTTTTAATGGTAGAGTGTTAATCTGCAAATGAATATGGAAATATTATGCAAGAAATATTATTTGAAGACTTATAGCT
The DNA here is from genome assembly GCA_032468095.1 of Pareas carinatus. Classification (NCBI taxonomy): domain Eukaryota; kingdom Metazoa; phylum Chordata; class Lepidosauria; order Squamata; family Pareidae; genus Pareas; species Pareas carinatus. Next base: position 210,688 of record JANHFO010002546.1, read on the forward strand.
GGAAGATTTATACCTGGAAGATCATATTTTATAAATGGTTAATAAGTGGTTGAGTGGTCGTTTATCAGGGAAGGCTTCAGAGATATTTGCTTTCAGCAGCAAAGACTAGATGACTTGAATTACCTTTCAACTACAGGATTCTAAAAAAAATTCTTGGACCTCAGGAAATGCACTTCAGGCTACTTTCTGAATGCTTTTACCCATGTGTTTGAGAACATAATTAAGAAAATGCAACATCCACAGCATATCTTCTACAGAAAGATATGGAACAATGGTACAGAAAGTTTCTTAAGGTGCTTCTAACAACTTCTTATTCATTGAATATACAAATAGAATACAAATACCAAATTAGCTCTTTCAACAGTTTGTATACGGTAAAACCTGCTAATGACATTGCAAAGATGTGCATCCTTGTGCTCTTAAACCTGAAGACATCTTTGCTTGGATTTAGAGTATTATACATCCTTCTTAGCAATAGTTTAGCTGATTCTGAAGTGGAACGTTTATTAACAGTTTAATAAATGTACATACAACCTGTTGTAAATACATCTGAAAGGAAGATGGTCTATAAAAACAGGCAAAGAAGGTGAGTTGATGGGGCTAGATTAGTCACTGCTGCTCTATGAAACTAGATAAGTTTGGTGCACAGAGCCCTAGGCTTCCAAAATAAATTTGCATGGCTGCACAAGGAGAGATTCTATGCTCTCTCAAACAATATGAAACAAGCAAAAGAAATAAAAAATGTAAAGGTTTCTGCATGAAGAATCTATGAAAACAAGATTCAAGTTTCTCCTGCATAATAGCTTTCTCCTATTCATTGTAATGGTAGAACTAAGATTCTATTGGAATATCGGCAGGGATTACCTAATTGATGCAGGGATAGGCTTCCTAGGTGAGAAATCAGCCTGTTAAACTTTGCATTAGCAGTGAATTTTACAAGGATGCCCTAAAATGACATTGAAAAAGGAAAGCCATTTCACCCCCTACTAAAAACCAAATCACTCTATTGTGGTGGGCAAAATAATCAAGTAGTTAAGATAGTTAATAAACTAACTCAAGGCTAAATTATGAAGAAAGTCACACCAGAGACAACTCTGCCCATGTCACATTTGCTTCCCAATTCACTGTGGGAATCTCCCTCATGTTTACAATAGGACAGCTTACACAACCCATAGAGTCAAAGGGCTATGTTGATCAATTAAAAAAATTTAAGTCACATATGTGGCACATGTGTTAGCTATTCAGTGGTTAGCGATATGGCAGCAGCACTGGAGCTAGAGGTGTCAGGAAGCCTGAAGTGGTGACAACATTTGATTTACCAATGATGGATTTATCATTTTAAAAAATTCCAGTGAATCATACATCGTGCAACCTTGCTTTAAGTATGCCAACACTACCGTCCTAATCCTGACCCTTGAATATGTGGTTGGGAAGGCAGCAGACTGAGGAGAAATTGCAGCTTTTACTAATGGCTTGGTTTAGTCTGAAAATCATCTTAGAAATCAAAAGTTGCTCCTAATAGTGATCACTTTGCATTAATTACATATACTAACAAGTTTTACATGTATGAACAATTGTACAGTTTTGTAACATGCGCAGAATTTCAATTTACAAGAATTTCATGATGTCTATGAAGCAAATTGATGATATACCCAAAGCAGTTACCTGAGCTTTCTAATTGAACACAGCATGTCTTCCGTGGACCTCACTCCATTCCTAAGAGGTCTGTAAGAGGGCGTGTATAAGTGCACCAGCGTGCCTACCATCCCTGTACTACTGTTCCCATTTGTTATACATATGCTTATACCTGTTTATACATATATGTTTATATGGTATGTTTTTACTTATCTTTGTTTTCTCATACATGCTTGACAAAA
>JANHFO010002546.1:220307-238673 GCA_032468095.1 Pareas carinatus
GACCCAAAACAACACAAGACACCACCACCAATCCCCCTCACCAGACCCAAACCCTACCCCATCCTATAAACGAAAGACAACCACCGTCCAGAAACCAGAACACGGCTGCATTACCAGCTGTCGCACACTCCAACCCCAAAACCAAACAAACTGACACACGCCAAGATCACAAACACAGACCCAGACCTCAAACTCGAAGCCAAACCAAAATCCAGAATGCTACATCACAGTCACCCACTAAAGACATCACATCACAAAACTCAGAAAATCACACCATTAAAAAAGTTGCAACACAACAAATGACCCAGGAGATCACAGCACAAAACCCAGGACTCTACATCAAAATAACTCACAAGGTCACCTTCAAACAACTCATTAGCCAAGTCGTTAAAACACAGACTAATGGAAAAGTAATCACTACACAAACGACCCAGGACATTAGAACACAACAGCTCATTATAGCAACATCAACTCCAGCAACCAATCAAGAAATAGCAACCCAGTCAACCAGCCCAGCACACCAAACCCTCCCACCAGTATTTACAGATAAAAGTCAACTCCGATTACACTTTGCTCACACTAGGAAGAAGCCAAAAGCACCAGCCTGAAGATGACAAGTGAGACCTTGACGAACCGTCTCCAAGATATTTTCAATCTTACACGGGAAAAGACCCAAACACACTAGACCTACATACCTGTACCCGTGAAAATCTACAAAAATATGTATGTACGTACGTACGTACGTATGTATGTATGTATGCATGTATGTATGTATGTATGTATGTATGTATGTATGTATGCTCTTCATTCCACCTCAACCAGTCTCTTGAAGACTATTTTTGTAGGCTAGTCATTTTCACAAGAACATTTGCAAGGTCACATAACACCATGACTGGAAAACATCAACCCAACTTACCTACTGACACAGTAGAATGCCACCAGTTTGAAGATGTCTTCAAACACAAGAAGAGATCCTTCCAGGTGCAATACTGATGAGAAATAAGAAAAGTATTCAGGGATTGCTCTCACTACATCAGAGAAATAGATGCATGATGAACTTGTTCTGAAATGGGCACTTGACAGCAGGAGAAAAGGCAAAAATTGGTGCTGTTTAAAAAAATAAAATTTACAGTGACAGATAACAGTTTGACATTTGCCACAAATAATTTGCTATGAAGTTGAAGTGACAACTTACGAGCTAGAATAAAAATAACTCACACTCTTTTGTTCCACTTCCTATCAATTGGTTTAAAAACTCCTTCTCAGAGCAAGGATTTTATCCCATTGCTCAAATCTCACTTCACTCAGAAACGGAGCTACAAATCCTGAACGCTGATTATGCCTCAGCAACCTTTGATATGATTAAACAGAACAAAGCATTCTGCAATGAAAAGAAAAAGAATAGCTTAGCAAAAGTAGTCCTGTAATTGGCATAAAGCAAAAATGTATTTGATCTAGAAAACAAGAATTTAACAACTTCTCTTATGCCTAGTTGAAAAGAAACTGTCTCTTTCTAACAATGAATACAATCAACCAGCGGTTGCCTTCAGAAGTTGTAGGTGCTTCATCACTGACGGTTTTTTAGAAAAGACTGGGCAGTCACCTATCTAGGATCTCATGCTCGAGTAGAGGATTGGACTAGAAGACCTCCAAGGTCCCTTCCAGTTCTATTCTGACTGAAAAACTAGGAACTTCTCAAGAATGAAAAGATAATGTAGTTATGGAATGACTGGGAATGACAATGTGAAAATTAGAATACACCTAAATGGGGAGAATACTTAAAGCAAAATATTCCTTAAATGAAGACTTACTGTATATGGTTGCTAGTTGAACAGTCAATACTAGGTTTTTTGGCAACAGTATAGAAATGGTGTGTCATTACCTATTTGTGTTTTTTAATTGCCCAGTCCAGTCTAAACCCTGAAATTGTTCAGTAACTCCAATCTGAAGGGAGAAATATGATTCAAGTACCTGTGGACATGGATGTAACAATTATCAGTGTCTCCTTAAATTAACCTTCTCCTTGGAATCCTGTACAAGAATGCCATTGTTTACGGAATTGCTAACAGGTTCTATGTGTATGCCTACACATACTCTGAAATACTTTTCCTTTAGTCATTCCAAAGAAGGCTGATTCAGCTAAGATTTTGGCTAGGTACAATTATAACAGGAATGTCTGGAGGAAGGGCAGGAAGGAAGGAAGGAGGGAAGGAGGGAAGGATTTCCTTGTTAAACTTAATTTTAACTCAGGGGGTATCTGCAGAAGTGGGGGAGGGGTCAAATTTCATGGTGGTGCCACAACTATGCAGTCACAGATCTGCCCTATTTTTTGTATGAGATGATAAATCATCTCATCATATTTAACTCACTCTCCCATATTGGTTGGGTTTTGTTTGTGGATGGCCCTTAAATTCCATCCTGAACAAGTGTTCTTGTAAAATTTATAAACTTGCTCATTGTTACGTGACAATTAAGACCTGGTTTCATTAAAGCTCCGGCATGACCTTTGTTCTTCACATTTAGTCTGACAAATAATTTTTCTAAAACGCCCACACACTCTGGTTGCAAGACAAATAAAGTGCCCGAGTCATAAAAAAAAAATACAGAAGAGAAAAGAGGAAATGATGACCCTTTGCTAGAGGCAGGCTTTTTTCAAGAAGTTTAGCCTAACAGGAAAGGGATTTAGTTTCATAATGGAAATTTTTGTGCCTGCTCAAGCTGTGCCTCAAATCGCCAGGGTGGAGCTCTCATAAACTCTATTATACTTTTAATCAGTAACTAACTTTGACCAGGACATGGAAATGATCTTGACTCAGGAAGTCCGGTCACCCTGTCAATAGCAAATTAATAGTTGGAGACACCTGACCCAGGGCTGTTTCCTCCCTTGCTCTCCACTCTGTGTCATTTTGTGTCCTCTGTTGTATCTTCACTCTCCTTACAAAGTGAAAAACACAAGTAGATTGCAACCTGAATAGTTAAACTCAAGGGTTGATGGTGACCAGCCCCATCTGCTTAACAGTGTATCCAGCACAGAAGACGCAGGCTGTCCCTTGCACGGCTCTCCTTAATCAGTGCTGCCCAAAACACTTTTCCAACATCAGTTACTCCTAAAAGGCATTCCTCCTACTTCTTAGGATCCCAGCCGTTTATATAATCTCACTGTACCACTTAGTCTTATTATTTTTCATCACCCCTCCCTCTGAAATAGCACAATGCATAGTGTTACTAGAGGCACGTCTGCTCACTGGGCTGCTTAGGGCTATTCCTACAATAAAGGACAGAAATAGGTGTTTAACCAAATCACAAAATAATCTTCATGGTGGAGAAGGGATTTAAGTCCAAAGACTCCAAATCAGTGTTCGTTTCCTGAGCTAGAATTTTGGCTCCAACAATATAATGTGAGTCAAAAGTTGTGACAAATATTCTCAGGAATGTTTCTCTGGAACTGTACTTCATTCTTGGTTGCATAATTCTGTAATCTGCTTTTTATATTAGCCTCACTTTAATACTTTTATTTGGAAAAGTCAACTGCTTTAAACTGAATCACAGTTCACCTTATAATATTCCTTTGCCTTTCACATTTAATCTACTTAACATGCTTTCTGAAAACTGCTAAAGCAATAAAACGATTAAAGCAATGCTTGTCTTTCACAAAATGACTTAAAGCGTAAGAAATCTATTAGATTGCCAGAGACATCCTTGCTTCCCTCAGAAAATACAAAGAAGAGAACATTTATTTTCTAATTACTTAGACCTTGCTAATAGGTGGGTAACTTACCCAAAATATGGAAAGACACCACAGACACAACCCTGAGTTTGCTCCAATGTGCTGTGGTCACAGTTACTAAATATGGAGAACTGACACAGCTATCTTTGGCACGTTGCTGGAGCTAAAAATAAAACCAGTGACCATGATTGGAAAGCAACATCTCCAAGGCATCACTCCGTGTGTCTGTGAGACAATGTCTTGGCATTGTAAAGGTTCAAGTTTGAAAGCCAGACGTGGTTCTTATGCTACTTCTAGAGACTGAAGTACTCTGCTGTTGTTGGAAAAAAGTTCTCCCCTTTGACCATATCAATTTTAGAGGGAGTAGAGATTGAACAACCAGAACGTAGACTCTGGTGTCCCTAAGCTGCTGTCCCCTAAAAAGGCACCCCAGCACTTATTCTGAGAACAGATTAGGAAGAAATCTCATGTTTTGCAGGTCAGTGTTTGTACTACTCATGATATAAAAAAGTAAATTCAACAGCAATATTAGCATATTTTTAAAAACCCAAGAACAATATTAATTCATTCTTAGGGAACAGTACAACAGAGCTATAGTAATCACTAAAAAGTATAAAATCATAGTAAACAATCATGAAAACAATTAAGTTCTAACTCCAAAATGGTTCCTAAAATACCTGACAAATAAAGACAAAGATTTTATTTGTTGCCCCAAAGTTCGTAATGTTAGCATCAAATGAGCCTTTTGGAGGAGGTTGCATTGCCTCCAACAAAACCCTTTCTCTGATAGACATCATCATTTCCTCATAAGGTAGGGACATCTGGAGAAGAAGCTCAGATGAAGTTCTTATATACCTAGAAGTTAAATATAGCAGCAGTCACAAAAAGTTGTGGGACTTTTTGACAGAAACCTTGCAATAGACATTATTGTGCTGGAGTCCTTTATTCTATAAATGCTTAAGCATTTCAAAATAAATTCATTAGGATAAGGTCCAGTGCTGCTTAGGTATTTATGGTTTCCATGTCCCAGATTATGTCAATATATTGATGATTAGAAGTTTAACTCAGAGAAAATGGTGTGTGGATCTGAAAACGGAGGGACGTTACCTTTAGGTTTTGGCCATGATCAGATTGACCACTCTCTGGTCAAGCTGCACATTACTGTTGCCTAGAACTGTCCCACCACTGCGGAAGAGATAGGTGGAAATGTATCTCAGCAGCTTCCTGTAAGTACTTGGGAATTTTTCTAAACCTCTGGAAGGCATCATCACCCTGCACCTAGTTGCCTGCTGGAATAAACATGAGATACCAGAGGACTCAGCTGTCTTCTCATTGCTCTGTAACATCTACATGAAGATCCTGTGAGGGGACATCTGCTTTGATGTGTGTGTGTATGTGTGTGTGTGTGTGTGTGAGAGAGAGAGAGAGGAGGGGGGAGATCATCAGTACATTATTGATACTCAATTCTACATTGCCATCCCAAACCAGACCAGAGTTGCTGTAGAGTTCCTAGTTCTTGAAGCTGAATGAGTAGAAATAACCTAAGCCTCAGTCCTAGCAAAAAGGACCGACTGTGTATCTGGAACCATTCCTGTTCCATAACTGTTCCAAAATTAGTTCTGGATAGATTTGTTCTCCCCATAAGAGAGCTAGAACTTATGGCCAGGGGTCCTTTGCTCAGCTGAGACTGGTGTGCCAGTTTTGGACTACTTGGACTAGGATGTACTGGCAACTGGGACCCATAACTTTATACTGATCTTTAACCTGCTTTACATGAGGCTGCCGAAAATTATTCAGAAGCTACCATTATATCATTCAGTTGGCACAAAATTAAATGCAATGGTTAGGTTATTAGCAGATGACAGTGTCTTAGTTGCTAATAAGCTTCTGAGTCCAATTCAAAGGGCTTTGTTTTGATTTACATGATTTGGTTTCAGGTTACCTCGTGGATCATCTTTTCCAGGGGGAATCTGCCCAGTTCTGTCCTGTGAACATGCAGAGAGGAATGTTCAGGTTCCCATGTGAATACAAGGGTCGATGAATCCATTGGTGTAGTCCATACATCCTTCCCTATTGTGATTTCATTGCTATGAAATACCTTGCTTGCAGAGATGTGACCGCTACCCTTCTTATTAGCCTTCTGCAAGCAGGTTATAATGGTCTTATCTGAGTGGAAGTTTGAAGTTTGACATCTATCTGTATTTAAATGGGCAATGCTGTTTGTTTTTAATAGTTTACATTCTGTATAATCCATCAAAACAGGCATGCAAAATGAGTATATTACAATGAGGCTTGGAAACCTATTTTCCTCAGATTGAGAGCTTTTTTCTTGCATGAATACAATGGGAATAGGATCCAATTGATGGGCACTGTCTTGCATATTCTATTGTCACCATTCACATGCTTGGGACTTGTTTTATTTTATTTTTTCCCCCAACAGCAATTGTAAAGAATGAGGGATCAGTCAGAGGAAAGAGCAACATTTAAAAATCAAGGTTTAAATATAAGATAAAACTGGTCGAGTTTTACCAGGAAGCCATATATTGCAGGCTGTTCTCCAAAGGATTTATGCTTAGCCTTCTCAAGGCAGGTCTGTCCAATCCACAGAGCTCCAAGAAGCCCCAGATGTAGGAGACTGCAGATTTGACTACAAATGAATAAATTTCAAGGGTTACCTTGTTATCTGGGCAGGAATGTGCCTTGACTTCAGATGTACAATACATGGCTTGGCTCCAACAGACCAGAATCTTGTGTATACACGAACTTATTTATTATATGGACCAGCTTCCAACCATTCCCATTATTCTGATCCCACTAGTTCTCCTGCTACAATCTGTTTTCTTTCTAAGAACCTATCTGACCTTTGTCTGATGATTGGTGTTCTTCACTCCTCTCTCAGGCTTTCAGAGAATGTTCTGAAGTCACTTTAATACAGTTATCTTGGAAGATAACTGTGATGCTTCCATCAGTCATTACCTTTCCTCTTTATGTAATATGCAGAATTACAATCAAGAATCTACACTCCAGAAACCTATGGACTTGTAGGAAGTACACTGCAGGAGTAACCAAGGGGAGGACAATATTGTCAGGGACAAACTACGGAGAAAAGTACAAGACCCTAAGAAGTGCCTGGGGTCTGTTAAAGTAACAAACACTCTCATTAGATGAAGTTCTCAAAAAGTAGCATGTGCCCAATATTTGTTGGGAGATACCTGGAACACAGCCATCAGTTAGCTTACTTCACTCCACCTCTTCTCATTCAATTTGGTCACATCAGAACTAGTGATGAAATCTGGTTGGAACCAACTAATATTTGATTTCTTTGGACCCTGAGCTGCATTTGGCTGCATCTATTTTCCAGCTACAGCAAAAGGAGGTGTTCAGACATCCTGGCTGAAACTGCCATTTGATTCCAGCCTCTTAGAATGATCTCATATGCAGGCTGCATAAGGATGATCCTAAACAGAAAGATTCCACAATAGCATACAACTGTAACCTCAAGGGTCAGTGCTGATATGGTTCCATGTTGCAATTAGTTTAGACACTTTTCATGAATTATGTTAAAATACACTCCATTGTATTTGGAGGATTAATGATGTTTTGCAAGAAATACTGAATTACAATGCATTTCCAGACAAATACAGAAACAAGCTGAAGCAAAAATGATCCGCTCAATTGAAAGAATGCAGCTGTCTTGTTTTTCTCCTTCCATTTGCTCATTAGTTTCCATATGAATAGTACAAAAATGCAGCAGTGATATCATGCCTCTGTGATTGTTCCTCAAGTTATTTTAACTCCCTCTGACTCATGATAGGTTGTATGCCATAGAGCTCATGAATATTCCCCAAGTATTTCCATAGTTCTAGGCATAGATGCATGTCGGTGCAAGCTATTCTGAGAAATGTTTGCACTCTTTTACTTCTTTCCAAAAGTAGCAGCTTGGCAAATATGATGGTGTGCAATGCTGCTAATCAGAAAATGAGATCAAGTGTGCTGAGGAATTTTACTCTTTTTTTTCAGGAACAGGACAGTGTGAATTTCAAATTGCTAACTGCTATGAAAGTATGTGTACATAACATACACTTTTTAAAAGTTTGGCTTCTTTGACACAACTCATTATACTTGAGAATGTGGCTTCTGAGAATAGCAAGGACAAAAGAATTAATCTGCAAGAAGCCACTGTGGGCCAAGCCACAGAAAACAGCATTCTAAATGTTTTAGTACTCTGGAATAGCCATTAGCATTTGAATTCACTTAATAACCTTATTACCAGGAATTGGGAACTGCAATGAAATGAAAGGTAACATGGAAAATTGCCAGAGAGATGCGGTGATTAAGGGGGGACAGATATCCCATTTCCTAACTCAAGGGAAGAAAATCTCATCTCCCTTTATAAACCAGTAGATGAAACTGTGTGTAACACAGTATTCCTGATTCAGGTTCAGTCTTTTTTATGAATTTTTATTCAGAAAGACAATGCTTTTACGGCATTCCCTATCAAGAGATGTCAACAGCTGTTCACTAGTTTAAATACCATTGCAAAAGGAACAGGTAAAATTACATAGATTTTCTAAGATTCATAATAGGAAAAGTGGAAACTTTATGTAGTATACCTCAAAATATTAACTGCTGCTCCAAGTTAGTAACTGTATGCCCAAGTTTGCTGCATTTTATTTTAAAGACTGTTCAGCTTTAGTTGGTTAAAGATTTTAAAAAATGGGAGCTCCCTAGAATTCAATATAAGAAAAGAGAGCAACATTCTTGAAAACCGCCCCTCAGTGTTAATGCCCAGATAAGAGTAGGTAAAATTGTCTACCTGGCCACAAGCCTGCGCATTACGACAAAAGGGACACAGACCATTTGATCTTTCTGAATTCTCTGAATGAGAAATGTATTATTTTTCCATTTCAATCATAATAACACTGCCGTTCCATTTTTATTCATCAGGTTTTTTTTCCTGATGGATTAACTTCCATCCACTGGAAACAGTGAGCTGGACAGAATTTTTCCAATGCATTAGACAAACAGCCTACCACAATCTGGCAACAGATTGTATTACTACCATTACCACCAGATGCCATTTTATCTAATACTCTAGCTTATCACTTGCTTTTTTAGTATTGGTCAACCAAATATTATGAAATGTTTCATAAACAGAGCATGAAAGCAAATCCTTTTCTTTAGTGTAGGTCTCCAGCATTTGAGATTAAGCAATATTCTACTCCAGAGCCTACAATATCCATTTAGCTATCATGGCTGATAACTTCTGATAATGCTATCTTCTCTAAATTGTCTAATATAATTTTAAAATCATCTTGCTAAAAAAAAAACACCAAGGAAGAATCTATTTCTCACTCAAAGGACAGCACTCCTGAGAAGATGCACCTCAGTCCTACATTTCAGGGACAGAAGAATAACAGAATTTGAAGGGACCTTGGTGGTCTTCTAGTTCAAACCTCTGCTCAAGAATACCAGTGATGGCGAACCTTTTCGAGACCGAGTGCCCAAACTGCAACACAAAAGTCACTTATGTATCGCAAACTGCCAGTGCGGCAACACGCACTGTCCTGCCCCTGGTGACGCCCCGCCCTCTGGTGACGTGACACCCTCCGGTGATGTCCCACCCCCAGGAAGGATCACGAGCTGAGCTAAGCCGAACCCGGCTAGTTGCACACCTTGCAGCCATGCAGCTCTGAGCCGAGCTCTCTGCAAAAGGCGAGGCTGGAAGGAGGCGACATGGTCGGTCCAGGATTGCTTTCGCTGGCTGGGTCAGAGCGTTCCTCCGGTGGCCCCAGAACACAATCCTGGTCTGCATAATGAGCGGTGGCTGTTAGATTGCCTGAACGAAATGTGCAATGGCCATGGCTGAAGGATGAGAATCTGGTTGGTGCTCTGAAGAAGCAGGAGCAATCGCCCGGGAAGGTCCCATTTCTGAGTGGTTTCCTCTTTTGGGCTCCAGATGCTCTCCATCTCAGGGCCGCCATGCCAGTGGCTGGCTGCTCGTCTCGGGCAGCCATGGCAGGAGGGGTCGGTGATGGAGGTCTGATAATTATCTACTGATAATCAGGTTCGGCACGACCTGGCTCGGCCCAGCCCTTCCCTTCCTTCCTTTACAGGGCAGCACCCCACCTCCCCAAAGCACCATTGGAACAGGGAATCCTGGGCCCAGCCCCACCCTCTTAGAGCACACCTGGAACCCCAAACCTGCGTCGAGCCCCCTTTCCTCCCCCTCCCAAACCACATGGCTTTCTCACATGCCTCTGAGGCGACCTCCTGCTCTTCCCCTGGTGAAAGCCCCCGCACCCCTTACCTGCCAGCGGAGCCATTGAGGTAAACTATCCCCTGAAGGGTTGGCAAAGGTCGGACTTGTTCTGCCCTCGGGGATCTTCTCTAGACTCTGGACTCATTCCTGCCTTCTGCCCCTTCCTGGTTACAGGCAGGCTGCACAATGGAGTGTGAGCTGGAGTGGGGTGCTGGGAAGGGAAAGGAAGGGCGGGGCTTCCACCTATGTCAAATAACTGTTTGGCGCTTTTGCCTGGCTGAGCTGGACTGTAAGGCTTTCTGGTGAAGGTGCATGTGCCCACAGAGAGGACTCTGCATGCCCTCTGTGGCACGTGTGCCATAGGTTCGCCATCACTGCCCTATACTATTCCAGACAAGTGGCTATCCAGTCTCTTTTTAAACTCTCCAGTGATGGAGCACCCACAACAACTTTTGAAGGCAACCCGTTTCACTTGTTAACTGTTCTCACTGTTAGGAAATTTCCCCTTAGTTCTAGATTACTTCTCTCCTTGATTAGTTTCGATCCATTGCTTCTTATCCTGCCTTCAGGTGCTTTGGAAAATATGCTCCTCAAATGCTGGAACATTACTATCATGTCACCCCTAGTCCTTCTTTTTACCAGACTAGACAAACTCAATTCCTGCAACCATTCAATCCTCAGAACCTGAAGTTCATAGCAAATGTACGTATATTTAGACAAATCTACTGTAAACAAATTTATTGAGACAGATCATAGTGTAGCTATAGTGTGGATAAATATGTGGAAAGTGTTTCAAGAAGGGAGATAAAACTTACATGATTTTTCTTCCTTTATCTTGTATTCCAGAACATCATACCCTTCTTTCTGGTCTGGAAAATGAACTACCAGGAACAGATTTTTCAGGGTTTCATTTTTCTGAACCATAAATATCTACAGAGAAAAAAAGGACGAATAAAATTATATGAGAATGTAAAACTATTTTTCTGTCAGTTACAAATATCAGATCTGAACTGTAAAATGAACACATAATTTTATTGCATCCTTAAAAAAATTATAGCTTCACATATTCTTCTTATGACCAGTTTAATACTGAAAGAGCTTTTGGGATTGTTTTTTAAATCAAGTTTGGTGTGTTGTTTCAACATTTAAAGCAGTAACGTGTACCCCCATGAATTGCTTTCTTTTTTTTTTCATTGAAGAAAGTTGAAGAAAAGCTGATGTGCTTCTACTGGAAAACTGTATAATTATTATCTTTTTGAATCAGATAAACTGAATGCATAAATGTTCAGGCAGGCACTGCAAGGAGATGAAAATGAATTTTTGTATTCTTGGTATTGCATCCTGAATATGTCAATCACTGTTCAGAGTCACTATAGATTTGGGTGCTTGTAAACGTTTAAAAAGAGCTGTGGTGGTGCAGTAGTTAGAGTGCAGTACTGCATTCTACTTCTGTTAACAGTCGGATGCCAGTTCGAGCTTCACTAGCTCAAGGTTGACTCAGGCTTCCATCCTTCCGAGGTCGGTCAAATGAGGACCCAGATTGTTGAGGGCAATATGCTGATTTCTGTAAACCGCTTAGAGAGGTCTATAAAGCACTGTGAAGTGGTATATAAGTCTAACTGCTATTGCTATTGCTATTAAAAAGAGATGGGATATAGGCAACAGAGTCTTGGCATACAACTAAAGATCCTAGTTTACATATCTTAACATAATCATGCTTGGGATTGAATTCAGTTTTGATTGTGCTTGTGGACTTTGTGGCTCTGGCTGAATACACCCAAGCTCACTAGTTCTGTCATCACATATAGCACAAAATGCGGCATGTGGCACCACTATAATTTGTAAGCTAATCTATTTCTTCTCTGGCTTATAAAAATGTTTATGTGAAATCTTCAGTTGAAAAAAACCATAATGTCAGGCAGAGGTCGACATAGATGGGCCAATCCGCTGACAATATCCAATACTGCAACTAGGTACTAAAGAACAGTAAATGGTAAATAATGTGAATTAACAACTGAAGTGAAAGAAAGGTAATATATGGGCTAAAGCCAAGAAGGCAGGAATAAATGATTCTCAGGCCCAAACAGAGCTGTTATGTAAATTTGAAGCAGATGTTTCTACTCTCAAGCATAAGAAATAAATGACCAAAGGTCAATTGACTCAAAAAGTCTAGGAATTAAACCCTGGAAATAAAATTTGTATGAGAATAAAGGTCAACCATTGAGAATGGAGCAAGACAAGGATTTCTTTATGGCTGTTAAGGAATGTATGAGGTGATGGAAGAGGTGTCCTGGTTGAAAATATTACATATACTTTTCTTTGTAGATGAGGTCATGTTGTTTGCAGGAATCCAAATTATTTACTGCTAATGCTAGGTAGATTGTATGATGAAACAAGAAATATGGGTCTGAAAATTAATAAAGATCAAGGTGTCATGTTTATCAGGTTAAATGGAGAATGACAGAAAGTTACACAGAAATGATGAATAACTAGAACAAGTAGATGAATTTATGTAAATTGAAAAAATGTACTAAAGATGATAAATTAGATGTAGAAATTGTAAGATGTGCAAATACTTTTGGAAAGACGAAGCATAGCATATATTTTTGCTATGAGGAATGAAATGTTGTTGAAAACCCCAAAAATAAATATATACCATATATCTATAAAAGCAGGATTTGTCCATTTGGAAGTCTGTATATATCAAAAGAAACAGTTGAATGAAATGACTCAGGAAGAACATAAAAGTAAGTTGAATCAGTGTGTGGTAATAGGAGATTGGGTGAAGGAATTCTTCATGGATGGATTCTGAATGAACATGGTTTGAACATGAATGTGAGAGACAAATGGGAAAAAAAGAAGGATGTTCAGGTGGCTTTCACACCTAGAGTGAAAAAGGACTGAGTTGCAAAAAGAAGGAAAAGGGAGGGAATGGTCTGAGAAGAAAAGGAAAGGAAAGGGAACTGTGGTTGCATAAAGTTAATGAAATCCTGAAAAATGAGAAGATTGAAAAACAAAAGACAACATATAAACTCATTGAATGTTGGAGAAGCAGAATGCTTTGCCAGGATTGTTCCCTTTTGTTATTTTGCATAACTTTGCTTCTCCTAAAAAGAGGCAGTATAATGAGCATGCATTTAACTGATGACTTGATTATTGAATTTCTAGCCACACATTCCCTATGCATATATGTTTGGATAACTTAAGCACTAGGGACATTGTAATCATTTTCTAGCTAACTGCATCACACCGATTCAGCCATCACACTGATTCGGTAAGATCAGTATGGATTCCCAGCTTTCCTACCATCTGTTAAGTTTAATTGGAAATTCATTTAGCCTTACAATAATCTACAAACCATTCTGGGTTCTAACAGGGCAGGTGAATCCAGCTGAGAGGAAAATGTGGGAAAGTATTTGTAGAAGAAAAGGTGTGAAAGGTAGAAAGAACAAACGTTCAGGACCTACCAAAATCCTTGCTCCTAATGTTTTCTGCCTGCCCATGGTAGTATGGCTTTTCTCTTGGTCCTCTCTCTTAATAAATGTCAGGACTGTGACATAAATGAATGATCTCACTTTGTTGTCACAGTTCTGTATTAATCCAGTTTGAGGAAATTTCTTAATGAAATGTGACACCGAAAACTTTCTTCATTTCCTGAATCATAGTTCGAAGAGTCTATTGCTTCTCAGTCATTGACTAACTTGCTTTGGCCTGGAAATAATATTGTCCAAAATGTGACCATAAACAGGAAACAGGGAAAGTTTGGAAGTATAGAAAGCTGCTTTGCTATAAAGAACTTCTTTCACATATTAAATTTCAAGTTTGCTTATTTATTTATTTATTGCAGTTTTTGCTCAGGACTCCTGGGAAACTGAGTAATGAATTAACATTAATAAATAAATATATATTTTTTACAAATGAAGATGTTTTTTGATTCTTGGAAATTTAATTGCCCTAGCAAGGAATTAAATGCTTCTTTTACTGACCACACATTCCCTACAAATGGTCCCATGACCTCTCTTTTTTTTCTAAGATATGCTTCAGTAATAGATAATATTTACTTTGACCCTTTCTTGTGGCATCTAATTACAGCTCAGTATGGCAAATTTGTTAGCTTGTCCTTCAAATAGAAAATAAAGTCCTTATTTATTTATTTGCTTACCACATTTATTATTTTTATAAATGACTTAAGGTGAGTCATTACTCAATATTCCCTCATATTTTTCCTGCAACAATAGTAACTTCAGTGAGTTGGACTGAGAAAGAGTAACTGGTCCATACTCACCCAGTCAGCTTTCACGCTTTTAAGATGGGACAGGAAGACTCACAGAAGACTTATAGCTGACGTTTTGCCTTGGGTTGAATAGAATAACAAGAGCTTTAAAAATGGACTAATTACAGCCTGCTGCTCTTATTACAAAAATTGGGAAGAGTGAAATTAGTATGCTAATGATGCAGTGAATATGCATTGGCAAGAATTGAATTATTGATAAAAGGAAATAGATGGCAAGGCAGAATTATCACATATTGAGATGTTTTCATGGAAGCAAACTTTCACACGTTCCTGAATATATCAAAATCAAATCCACAAGTCTCCTGAGAACAATTCCCCCACTCTATCCACTCAGTATAACAATAAGAAAAGCTTAAATATAATTATAACTATGGATTTATCTACAGCTAAAGCAAGATTTTCTTTGCAATGTTAAGAAATGGACGTATCGGTGCTTTCCTAAATTTATTGTTCTTAAAACATGCTTCAGTATTGTTATTGTGCTGTTATCAAGAGATGTCTTCAGTTCTGCGCCAAATTTAATTTCTGAGGCACGGCACAGCACTATCAGATAAAGCGAGGAAGAAACATGCTCTGTGGATACACGTTTGCTCATGTACATGCACATGTCAAGACCATGGAAAGCCTTAGAAAGCTTTCTATCTTGCTTCCTCAAAAAGCACCCTGTGAAACTTCAGCCACATCATATTTTCAGGCAGAGGCACCTGCAGAAATTTTTCACTTGCAATCAAAATGACCAAGGCAGTTGCACCATTGCAGCACACACGCCATCTCTTTTTACATGGAAGTGACATCATGGTGCACTTACAAAAGAAGAGCTGTGATCGGTTTTCATCATTTGCCCTCCAATTCCTATCAACCCCATTCTGTGAATGTCGCTGCCTTCAAGACGATTCTGAAGACAGCACAGCAGTGGATTCTTAAGGCATACTACTTAGCCTATAGTTTAATTTTTGTTTTACCCTACTGTAGAATATATTCAGAGCTGGCTGAAGAATAACTGGGGCCTGGTGCAAAATGCCAAGTGTGGAGCCTTGGCAAGCATGGGGTGAGGCCTACTAATTAGCCCCATGAGTTCTTGAAAAGTGCGGGGTCTTTGTGTGGTTGCGCCATTCACACCACCCTTCGGCTGGCTCTGAAAATATCAATGGTTTCAATCAGGTTGAGATCCCAATATCTCAACATTTATTTCAAGGGCACTGAAAGCCCATTCAAAACACATTATTTAATATATGGAATCTTCACCAATGTGTAACCCACTTACCCAATGTTCCTCCTGGAATGTTGTATAAAATATATGTGCTTTGAATTTTATCATTAGCATTTGAAAATTAGACTACCTTCCTATTCCCTGTGATCCAGTTCATTTGAGGCTAACATAAATAACTTGGTTGAGATACAAATCTGCCTCCATTGAGATTATCTATTCTGCTTTTAGCTCTTTCATATTCTCTACCAAGGCCTGTCTTTTGTAAAGAGCTCTCTCTAGAGTGGGGAGAAGATTTTTGGGAAGTTAGAATGACACAAGAAAAGAAGCAGAAGTGTACTAGAGGGAGTAACTGCTAAGAACAGAGCCACTGGGACTGAGCAGCAAAACAAATGCAAATGGAGCTGGGTTTAGAACAAAGTAGAGATAAGATATATGAAAGAATAAGGAGATGAAAGGCTCCCTGTGGAAAGAATTTGTGTAAAAATAAATATGTCCACCAGCCTTTCCCAATCCGTTAGCAAAGTTGGGAGTTCTGGGACTCTAGCCCAACTGAATTGGGAAGATTGGTACGTACCAAATAAGACTATATGTGTTAGCAATCTGCTGTAGTATGGATTTATTTCCTTTATTCAAAGATAGCAGCTGGTACTATAAAGGAATAATAAAAGACGAGATATTTGGTAAACGGGAGTTGAAGTGCAATTTTGTATCGCAGATTTGAGTTATTTACAAGCAACACATATTGAATATCAATGAGCAACAGCCTTTGTTTTTTTCAATCATGTAATAGTTATAAAATCTTTTATAGTCCTTGCTACAAAAAGATACTGTGGAAATAAATCCAAGGTGTATTTTCTTTTCATCCCTGCAAGCTGAAGCAGAGCAAAAGATGGAACAAAATCTCCCAATAGATCTCAGTGAAATTTCACTAGGTTTCCATACATGCATATGCCTCACATAACAGTTTTGGATAAGCTACATTATAAAGCAAAGGAAAAGTAGGAAACAGTAAGCAAGAAAAATTAGTTAGGTGATAAGAGAAAGACTCGCTCCTCAGTCATCCTCATGCTCATTCATGACCAAAGCCCCCCAACATATTTATTTTGTACAGTTTACTCAACATTTGTATTCAATCCACATTCATTCATCAAAGTGCAATCCTATATTATCAATAATTAACCCCCCCTCACAAATTTATGGTTACAATAAGAAAATTTTAATTGTGTGCCAAACAAAAAATTATTGGACTAAGCATGTACTCAGAAGAGATACTAGTTTTTAAAATGTTTTGCAAAGTGTCCTGAGAAAACATTTGTTTGGAAAGGCTGCATATGAATTTTTAAATAAATCAAATGAATAAATCATATGCTGTATCTGGCTCTGAATAGCCCATCTGGAGAGGCTAGTAAACAACAACAACCTGTCATTCCTGATGCCTGCCATTCTCTGGCTATCCCGTATTCCCCAACTTGATGCTTGTGGATGAGACAGCTCATGTTGGTTGGGAATTCTGATGATGGACATGCTGATTAAGGCTGCTCTATACTATTTATGCCTTCAGTGCTATCTTACAACCAGTCCTATGAACATCTGAGGAAGTGACAGCTCTATAATGGGGAAACAAAACCACCAGTCAAATGCAGATTAGTCAAAAGATCTGATTCAGGATCAGATCAAGGTTTGAGAAAGAATATCTGGTCCCTGAAGGACTGAGTTATTTGAAGAAGAATAACTACCCCCGGTGGTTCCTTGCAGAGTATGTCAGAAGCCTTTTCCAGACTGATGCCAAACTGAAGCCAAACTGGGCAGGTTTTGATGAGCTTCTCAAGGATACTGTTCCTCTGCAGGTGAAAACAATTCCTCAGAGCAATAGGGTGACTTGGGGGACCTTTATCTTCCTCCTCCTCTCCAGTCTCTGTAGCAGACCTGGAGAAATAAATCAGATTGTTAATGGCAGTCTGTCTTTAATAAAAATGTGATATTTTTCTTGGATTAGAACTTGCAGTGATTCAGCTGGGATAAGTTTCAAATAATCTGAATTTATGTTCCTTTAGTACATAACTGAATCAATGCAGAAGTTAATGGCTGTAGGATTAGTATAATTTAAGTCTACATTACTCTCTAAAGGAAGGTAGACATTCAAATGCAAGTATGTGTGACTATGGAGGAGCATATTTTAAAAGTGAAAATAGTATAGTGTGTTCACAAATTATTCTGGGAAGTTTGGGATGTTTCTAGGAAAATGCATGTATTTTCTATATTATCTCAAGATCAATTAAAATAATTAAGAACAGCATGTCTAAAAATAACTTACTACTTTTAAATCAGAAAGCACATTGCCACCAGAACACCCCAAATCTTGTTGTATTACACGTTTGTCAAATAGCTGTTTTGTTTACTCAAACACCCATCAGTTGTTGCAACAGTCTCTTCTGCAAACAAAGCAGTTTTCTGCTTCCACTTTCACATCAAATTGCATTTTGAGATGATTATCACAGAGGGCAGGTTACAGCAGGCCAGAACCTAAGCGAATGAAAGTGTTAGTGAGTCCCCATAGTGACTCTGCAAGAGGATCATTAGTTAAGTTAAAAATACTTAGATTGTTTTCTATCTAAAGTTAGATTTGTTCACAGATGCAAAGAGCAGGTGGAACTGCATTTGCAGAGTGATATTTTAAACTCCCCCTGCTTGCCTTTGTTATTATTGCAAGAAAAACCATACGATGGTACCAGTAAACCGTCATGCTCAAACTGATTGGAGGAAAGAAGAGATTTGAAGATGGAAGATAATGAGTGAAGATAGCAATAGCAATAGCAGTTAGACTTATATACCGCTTCACAGTGCTTTATAGCCCTCTCTAAGCGGTTTACAGA
>JANHFO010002546.1:264682-281840 GCA_032468095.1 Pareas carinatus
GTTTTTTACTGACGTTTCGGCAAGGTCTCACTTGCCATCTTCAGGGTGGTGCTTTTGGCTTCTTGCTAGTCATATATATATATATATATATATTGTTTGCTTGGGATTTAATATGATTGACATTTTCTGTTATTTTTTTAGTTTTATTTGTGAGCCACACTACAGTATCTTCTTCAGCATAATAGAGCTCTTGCCATTGTGGGATTCTTACCAATATTCACCTGGTTTTCCTTTCTTTTAATTACAGTTTCCCTTGGTTTGGACCAAGAGCAGAGGCATGCAGCCAGGACCAGAGGTCTTCATGGTGCTGCCCTCTCAATTCTGTGTCAGACTCAGTTGATGATGCAGATTGCTTCTGAATATGGGGAGACTCTAAACAATTCAGTATTTTTTCTAAACATCTTCTCCAAAAAAACCTGACACCAATTTCCTGTTGTTTTTATACATTTTATTAATAGTGTACATAAGTATGTATGTATGCCTTTTTCTTTCTCCTGACAATACTGCTAGGTTTATTATTTCAAATATAAATCTTCTGTTGACAATAACTACTGGGTTTTGTCTCTTCTTTTCACAATAAAAATAATATTCATGCCAATATTGTCTAATAAATTATCACATTTCAATTTTTCAGTATGCCATATAGATCTGTACAAAGAATCCCATATCACAAAAGCATTCACAGTGCATAAGGTCACAGTCATTGAAAAAATAAATAATAATTATATCTCTGTAATTTAGTTTACAAAGTTATCTTTTCTATTCTCCCAGTAGCACTATAAAAAGTGCCTCATCATTTTTCAGGAGAAGTAGGACCATCATCCCTCAAGATTGGGATGAACAGGCTACAAATACTCACTTGAGAGTGAGATGGGTGGGGTCTAAATTTGATAAATAAAAATAAAACCTCTCTGAATCAGGAATCATTCTGTGCTCATGAATGTCTCCAATTTCTCTCTTTCATCAAAGAGTGACTTTTATGGAGAATTTTATCAAAATTCTAGAAAGAAGATGGTTGTTTTCCAAGGAACTGCATTTTTAAAATTTTACACACATTATTTGGATATATATACAAATGACATTCATGCTGTAAAGAACAATAGCAGCAATTCATTTCCTAAAAGGCCTTGATCTTCTTTGGAGGATATGACTCTACTAATATTTTTAGATTTCACCACCATTTTAGGCCACCAATCATCAAGAATATTGGATTGACAGTTAAGAGGGCTATTCTTTGGGGGGAAATTAGTCTCTCCCCAGGGGCAAAAGAGGCCAGCAATTACTATTGTTTGCTTAAAGTGCTCTGAATTTCAGGATAGTAGTGGGGGAGGATGAGGAAGGAATATGTCAAGCATTACAAAGTCAATGTAAAGCACAAAAAAGAATCCTCTGCAGTGTTAATATACTTAAACCCCAAAGGCCTTGCTTCAATTTACTGGTGCTTTGGGCTGGAAACAAATGACAAAAGCAGTGTTGTGTGGTTGTCATGCAAGCTCTGCCTCAATTCCACATATGGTGGAAAGCTACACATGCTTATGAAAAGGCTGGTGCTTTGTGTCCCAACAGTGCCTTTGTCTTTTTGATGAAAACCTTCAGTTCTGTGACATCTTTGTTCTTGGGATGTGGTTTTTAAACAATCTTTCACAAAAGCCAGGATTCTTCAGGCCGTTTATTTGACATAAATTTCAGAAAAGCAAATTATAAAATTGGAAAGAATATACAGTGCAAGCTTCCCTGAGAAATGTTGGTTCCTTATTATTAATCTACTTTCCATCCAATGTGCAGCTGAGGAAAATTAGGGTGTTCTTCAAGTCAGAGGTTCTCAAAAAGGTGATGGAATTATTCTTCTAACAATGTTGATCTTAGAATTACAGCTTATCCACAATTTCCATTCACGTTTGCAGAAAGGGTTTTTATTAGATGAGAATATATGTAAAAACTTCCCCTCCTCATTTTATAATGACAGAAACTGAGTTTGCTATCAAGTGCAATCATAAAGTCCATACTGGGACAGAATATTTATTTATCCTTAAAATGTCTTGTTTAAGGGGGTCTTTCATAGTGCCTGCCCTTGGCAGGCAGCTATTCAAAATGCAGAGAATATAATTTTTCTCAGTTCAGAATAAATCTACAATGACTAGTAATTTTCAAAGAACTTTGAAAAAAAGTAAGATTTATTACTTTATTATTTAAGACTCTTCGTTCGCAGCATATTAGGGCCCTTCTCACATTCTGAAACCCCCTTCTCCCATCAGCCATCATTCTCCCTCCCAACTGCAGATATTCAAAAATGTGTTGAGATTCATTGATGAATTTGTTAACATATTAAAGATTCTCTGATAGCATGAAGAGATTACATGTAACTTACCTATGCATGGCATTTTTAGGACAACTGAGCTGCATATATTACCCTCTGCTAGATTTTTCTAAATCAGTAGTTTAGATTTTGTTTCTCCTTTTTTGCTCTGTTGAAGTTAAATGGCACAAATAGCAACCCTGAAACTACTTAGCTTTTATATGTTGAGTTATATCTAGATTTAAAACCAGCTAAAACAATTGAATTCAAAATAACTAACTCTGTGAATTATGAGAGCCTAACCTGACTTACAGTATGTCTGCACACAACCCACTATTTTACTATGGTTCAGGCTGCAGAGATTCTCCCATTTTTAAATATGGCAATCACACAGTTTGAGATAGTTTGGAAATGAAGGAGCAAAGGAAGCGCTCTGCGATTTAAATTTTAAGTTGCTGTAATTTTAATAGGGTAAGTCTTTGGTTCACATGTGTACAAACATTCATCTTCTGCTTAGAAGTATTTCTTGCATTAATATAAACACTTAAGACAGTATTTATAATTAAATACTAATCCAAAGGTCTACAGAGATCTAATATTTTCATTTTGATGAAAGATGACAGGTAACTGAACATTAAAAAGAAGCAGCAAAGACGTGTGTCAATTGTAATATTCACAATTGGTGGATTTTGGTAAAATAAATAAATACAACTTTCTGAAGTATCAAAATGATTTTTAAAAATATATAAATGGAAATCTTCCTTTCATAACTTTTTGCTTTAAAATCCACTGAACAAAAACATATCTTTCCCTTCTCAAGCTTTAAATTGTTTTGCTTTTAGTTGTTTTGTTTATTTACATTTTATTAGCCACTATGAATTCTTCTTCAAGAAGCAAAACAGAGGAGAACTCAAATCATAAATAAAATTGAGAAAGTTGTTGCTTGGATGCTATACTGAATATTAGAAGCAGTATAAAAAAGAAACTTGGCATGACAACAAGTGATAAAGAAGTGGAAAAAATGGATCAAATGATAAGTGGATCCACTCTCTTCCAAGCTGACTTGTAATTCAGGACAGGCCATCACAAGTCAGGAAAAGAAACACAATTACAACAGGGAAGGCTGGTCTTGCAGTATTTGTCCAAGCCTCATGTTCTTAGAATTTCCAATCGTAAGATTAGAGTCAGGCCTCTAGGAGCAGTTTTCAACAAAAAAGAACAACACAAATCATTCTGCTTTGCTGATTTTGAGATAGCTGAGGGTCGGAACATACTGCTTTTTTAAGAGAGAGAATTGAAGTGGCTTGAGAGACAAACTCCCTTTCTTAGTGTACAGATTTTGCCCTATTTTGATTCTGTTCAAATTGCTTCTTAATGTTAATTCATATATTCTGAAAACTGCCTTGAAACTAATATGGAAAGATAGAAATTTCTTAAAGACAATTATAGAAAGGGAAAAAAATCAAACAACGTTCTATTTACTGGAGACAATAACAAAAGAAATATATAAGCACAAGCATATCTGTTCTCCTAGAAAACTATCCACAAGAATGAGAGGAATAAAAATATCTTCATCTGTGCTATTGAATATTTAGCGTAATAGGGCCATAATTTAATTAATATGGTGATATGAATGTGGTTTGAACACTTAGTGAGTTTTCTGTAGTAAGTTCATCCATTCACAACTTTGTCTTTATTGCAAGTAAAACAAGTTATTTCTGGTTTGTGAGACAAAGTGCAGAAAAATTCTTGGTATTACATTGTTGACAGGAAAAAAAGTCAATACATATTATATTTCATTTTTAGATCACTAATTGCATAAAAAAATGCAAAGCAAGAATTTGAGACCAACTTGGAAATTCTTCAAAAAACATTTTAAAAATATGGGTATATTTGGTGTTTCCAAAAACTCCCAATGGTCTTAATCACATGGATTGTTTGTAATCACATAATTTATTATGAGAACTAAAAAAGAAAATTATCATATGTACTTTTCCTCACTGTCATATATATTTTCAATTTGGCAAATCATGGGCATGTGTGAAGGGGGAATAAAATGTATTGTGGGGGGTATTGAGAATGAAAGAAGTTTGGCAACTGAATCAATTATTGAGAAGGCTGGTGAGCTCCCAGTTGCTGGAGATCCTGATGAAGAGGCCGAACAGCTGCCTCCTGGATACACCTTAGTTCAAGATATTCTGTGTCAAGCAGACAGGTGAGCATCACTCACCTCAATGGTTTTATGTTAAAGACACGGCAAATATAATAACCTAGGAGTAAGCTAACCTTCTTGCTAGGTGTCTAAAAGGAATCAGCAATATAACAGACCAGGTACAAATCAACATCTGCGGGCAATAAAGTTTTGTGATACAAACCAGAGGCAAGGAAAAAATTGTGAGAATAAAACAGTGGAATGGCTTGCCTTCAGAAGTTGTGGGTCCTTCATCACGGGAGGCTTTTAAAGACAGATTGGACAGCCATTTGCCTGAAATGGTATAGGGCCTCCTGCCTGTGCAGGGGGTTGTACTACAAGGTCCCTTCCCACTCTGTTATTCTGTAAAGTAAGATTTCTTAAAGTGCAAGTATTTCTGTGCCATTTTGCCACAACTACGGTGTTTCCTCGAAAATAAGACACTGTCTTATATTAATTTTTGCACCCAAAGATGCGCTAGGTCTTCTTTTCAGGGGATGTCTTAATTTTCCACCGAGGCTGCCCAGAACTGGAAGTCCGAGGCCTTATTATCGTGGGAGGTCTTATTTTCAGGGGATGCCTTATATTTCAGTGAAAGGAAAAACTAAGTAGGTCTTATTTTCGGATGATGTCTTACTTTCGGGGAAACAGGGTAGTTAGATTTATGTCTAGAATTTGTACCTTGCTTGGCTATTAGGCTTATGAAGTACATGAAGAGAGAAGCGGGCAAAAAAACCACACTTAGAAAAAAATGAAACAGGAAGTGAGTTTAGCCAAGGTTAAAATATTGTTTAGAATTTTCCTCTGATGCTATTATGCAAAATCTCAAGTTTGTAAATAAGGAATGTTTGGGGCATCACATACAGTGTTTAAAATAATTTATCCAATCAAAGAAAGAGACAGGTATTGCAATCTCACCAATTACTTCAGATATAGTGCAGTATAAGTATCCAAATGCTTATACATTCTGTTCAGGAAGACTGCTGTCCCCTTGTGTAAAATGCTGAAAATCCCAGTTAAAGTGCTGACAATGAAAAATGCTCAAGAGTGCTTTTCACAGTAGAAAGAATTATATTTACAGATTATTAAAAAGTTGCTTACTTTGTGTCAGATGGGGTTGAATCTACAATCACTCTGAAACCAGATGTAAGTGGTCATTTACTGGTTCTTAGGAGAAAAAAAATTCTTCTGACACTACTGTACTGAAGCTGATTTGTGGTTTTCAGTTGTTGTTTTTACCAATACTGATATTAATTATAGAGAGTAAAAGAAGACCAAGAATTTCTTCATTTGTATAAAACTCTATTTGGAATGAGTGGTGAATGTTTTATATTAATTGACTACAATATTTTGCAAAATATTCTTATTCACACAACATTTTTAATATCATGAATGTTGTGTGAATGATTTTATTTTGAAAACGAGCTATGATTCTGGGCAATTTGAATGCATAACATCTTTAGAAGAATCAGGGGAAAGTCATTGAAAAAGTATGAATGACAAAAAATGTCTTTGAACCTCTCTCAATACCTGTACAGATATATAAATACCTCTGGTCTGCTTCAAATATACATGCACAAATTTGATTATAAAACATCTCACCATTCTGTGGCTAAATTTTGAGCAATTTCACATTGTGTATTGTTAGGAGTACCCCTAAGCACATGACTGTGATATTTTCAAAGGCTAAACATGATCTTCATACATTTCACCTTATGGAAGACAGGCTTTTTTGCTACTGCTGCAAACACGTCATGTGAAATAACTCTGAGGTTGAGTTCCCTTGAAAATTCTTGTGTTTGAGGTTAAATGAATTGAATCTCATGGCTCATTTATACTGAGTGCATCAGAGAACAGACTAAGGATTCCATCTATATGTAACATTCTATTTGATGCCTATTACTGTATTTTTTTGCATTTTAAAGGGAACAAGGCATTTAAGGGCAAGCTTCTTCCCCCTCCTTCATATTCTCCCTTCTTTCAAGAACTATTCCTGTGGTTATTATGAGCTCATGATATTGACATTGGCTTCATTACCCTATATTGTTGTGAGAATTTGTATAGTTTTGGCTTAGTGTAAATTCAACCACCGGGAACTGCAATCCTTAGCTTATGACCCTAGTTTATAGTCCAATATGTCATATGAATTCAATTGTTTGTGATTTTAATAATAAATATGGTTTAGTGTGTGAATTAGTCAGCATGGGATAAAATAAAATTTGACCTCTGGGAGGAATGTCAAACTGTAGCAGCTTGAGTTGAGTACTTAGGGACTCTTATATTGGGAGTGACATGATTTGTGAATAGAGATATTGTTAATCTGCTGAAGTATCTGGCCAATTCTTCATAAACTGTAAGTGATAATACACATTTTCAAATTCCTTGTGAAAAAATTGTATTCCTTTCTGACAGAAGTGCAATGCTCTGTCCTTTGGAACTTTGCCTAATGCTTATGCATGCAAAAATATATTTCATATAGTTTGAAATTCATATTTTCCAGCCATTCAATACATTTTACTTAGCAAAGAAGATTAAAAAAATAAATTATGTACAAAGGTAACCTGTGCTTCTAGAAAACCTCTGCATTCTTCAACATTTTAATAACATTTGAAAAATGGTAGTGTTTTTGATAAAGAGAGGGAATCTTCATTGTTGACTTAGAATTGACAATAAGACATGTCTGTGGTTTCCATTTCATCTTTTGGCATTTCTCATTAAGATTACAAATTGAGGCAGTGGGTAAATCTCGGGAAAGCTCATGTCCATGTATCAGGTTTTATACAAGAGGAGCATAGAAAGAGATATGAGATTTATCCCGTTTCCCTGCTGTGCTAATATCCCAAATCTTCTGAAATGTATATTTTATAGACTAAGTTTTCCTTTCCATTATACTGAATAATACCTAAATATATTCTCTCTGTAAAATTCACTAGTGATATGGGGAAAAACAGATTATGACTCTAGTGAACTAAGAAGTTAACTCAGAGATAATGGCAATGACTATTATTGCATTCTTGTAGATATTCTGATTTTGCTTAAAGTGAAAACTTTCAGATTTAATTAGTTTTTTTCTCTCAAACATTTTACTGGACAATTAGTGAAATATGCAAGAGTTCCCAGAATCATATGACTAGAGATTGTCACGGCTTGATGAGAGACTGAGCTTTTGACCAAAAGGGATTCAAGTAATTTATGAGAGAAATGACGTGTGCAAATACTCAGTGCTTTGAATCAACCCACAAGCATCAGTAAATTGAAGGAACATAAATGAAATACATCTAAATCAATTCACATTATTTGGATATTTTCCTCGTATATGCACATGCACTTTAAGGCCTGAATTGGTCCTAACTGAGTCTATTCCAATTTTCAGTTCTATTTGAATTGATTTAGGTGTCTAAATCAAATTTATCTTCCAAAATAAATAATTTAAGCATTTACATTGAATCAGACCTCACTCACACACCTTAGAAGGACATATGTGCACATTGAACCATGTTCTATAATTATCTCAATGTTCATGCAGATACTAGGTTTCCAAAAGTTAGAAGACTTTTTCTCATATTCTGCTGACCTGTTTTCATGCAACCCAACTTTCTGATTTTAAAACAAGATAAAACTGGGAATTGTACAATTATTGTTTGGTATGTGTGCACATGTGCACGCAAGCAGATAGATAGATAGATAGATAGATAGATAGATAGATAGATAGATAGATAGATAGATAGATAGAGGCACTTCCAAATTCATAGTTCATTTATGAAGAGTTGGAAGGCATGTCAATTATACACTTTTCCCCCAGAACATTACCATCACAATCAATTATTAAGCACCCAAGTTTTTCCATTTTTCTCTAGGATTAGAGTATGAACTTACTGGTGCTGGTGCAATTATTTAACTTGTCAACTTAATATTCCATGTCTATTTATTCTAGATATTATCCATTTTCTTCATTGACTGTAGAACAATTTTAGCTTTTTCAAGCACAGACATTTATCCAGTTTGCCATATTTTAAGTTCTGTGATTTTTAGAATTATATGATCATAGTTCTGTATTATCATTTTCCATCTTTTTCTTAGTAAAATTGTTGTATCTTTCAAAAACATTTTTAAAAAATGATAAATTGCTATTGAAGATGATCTCCTCAGCATCATTGAAACTTCTTTATAAATAGAGCATTTAAAGAAGGAAAACCAAGGTTCTTCATGCATATAAGCATGTAAGCATATGTCAGTCCATAGCTGATATCCTTGAAATGAGCCAAGGTAGAATCCTGAATCTACTCTCTTTTCCTCTTCTTTGAAGACCCATATGCCATCAAATGGAAAATGTGTTTCCACGGCAGACATGATGTCAGCTTGATATTGATGAAGCTCAAACCAGAATGGAAACTGAAACAGGGCACCATTCTTTAAACCCTCATAGAGAGCTGCATGAAGTACAGCTGAATGAGGGTATCTGAAGAAGAAAGAGCAGGAGGAGGAACAGATGATAAAGCTTTAGTAGTCTTGAGCTTGTATGTTGTCGAAGAAATATGTTCTTTCCTCCCAGGTAAATTGCTTCTAAGCTGATGAAGCAGGAGAGACATTGAGTCTTGGAGCTGAAGCATAAAAATGTCTCCTGACATTTATAGAAAAATAGACCCAGATGACATCTCTTGGCTTTACTTCTCAGTCAACTTCTCGGCACATTGGGAAGTTGACAAAAGTGAAGACATTAAACTCTATCAGTATTGAGAAACACAAGAAAATGGCATAGAGGGTGAGCACATAGATGCCTAATTTCTTATCAAGTTTCCATTTATTTAGGTGGATCCCGCCAACCTGTAAAAACATGAGGAATATATTATTTAAGACTGAAGGCAATATATGCTGTAGACTAAAAAAAAAGCACTTTGAATGAGAAGTTCAAAATTCATACAAGGACACTAATTTCCATGACCTTTAAATTTGAAGAAACTCTCAATCCTAATACAAAATGTTTGTGGAGGAGTTATTAGGAAGTCTATAGAGAAAATTGAGTGTTTTATGATTCACATACTTAATTGATTTTTTTAATTAGGTGGCAATCCAGCATGTAGCTTTAAGTGTTGTACAAATATCATGAAATAAATCTCGTGGGATGCTTCATGGATTTCAATTAAGAGTTAGCATAAAACATTGCTAAGCTATCTGAACAAACTGACTAAGATTTCTAACTGTTTTATTATACTCATATCTAGTCTCACTCTATCATCTCTCTATTTTTTTTCAATTCATCAAAATATAATTTTATTTCATCCTTTCCCCCTCTATATGTTTTTGTGGGCTCTTTTCTATATACATATTGGACTTCAGTTTACAGCAGAGGTTTTCAACCTGTGGTCTCTGGATCCCTTGGGGTCTGTCACAAGTTGCAGGGGGTCCGCAGACAGGTCAAATTTTTTTTGTGAAAAAGTAATATACATGGATTGTCAATTAGTAATTAATTGAATTTGTAGGAATGGTGTCCACTTGAAAACCTCTGGTTCAGAGGATAAAATAGCCCCATTTAATGTCTGTTAAACTGAAGATGTGACACATTCTGGTGAAAAAAAAGTTTCCTCAAGACGGGCTCCAGCACGAGTCCAAAAGCTCAGAAGACTAAACTTCTGGTCCTGGTAACTGACCTACATTGGATCACGAGGACGTGACTATTATGTCACTAAATTGATAGGAGGACATAAATTCAGGTTCAACAGACAACATATCACCTGAACCTACTGTTAAACCAAGGTTTTATTTTCTACATGGTTTTTTAATGCACATATTTTTTAAGTTTTAAAGCAATTCATTTTTCCAATCAAACTTATTATTGTAAATTATTAAATGTAAGCTTCTTAATAGAAGACTTTGTAAAGTCTGTTAAATGGATATATGTTGACTAAATAATAGTAGTGCATTTTGCATGTCAAATATAAGTTAACTATGACATAAGTTTTATCCCATCTGTTGTATTAATATGACTGGATGCAGAAATAAATTAATTCATCAGTTCACTTACTGTAAGAGCTACAGACCCCAGGAGAAGCACAACGGAGTAAACTAGTCCTTTGCTGTTTATCTTAACCTATGAAAGTCAGAAAAGATAGATTTAAACTACTTGTCACATCTTAAGAATACAGTCACTAGAAAACTGCTGTTTCTATATAAGATAGGAGATGTAAAAATAATAGTCATGATTTCATCTCCAATTAAGTCAACAGACAATGTTTTACAAAGCAGAAGGAAACAGATATTTAATCTTGCAAAATACTAGCTTCAAATAGGTTTACTGCAGAGGGAAGATCCATTCAGGATTCCAAATTGCAAAGGTAACAGTTGAACATTTTTGAAGGGGACACATTGGTTATGATAATGACAACATTAGAGAGAACAATGTTAGTCTAAGGTAAAGAATTATACTGAGCATCTAATAGCAGTTGAAAAACAACAAGAAACAATTAAGAGATTTTGTGAGATAGTATTGGTTCCTACTGGAGCTCCTGAGAAATATAAAACACATTGCAGAGACCTCTGTATAATACACATGGTTCTAGGATGTTTTGCCATCTTATTTCAAGACCAGCTGTAACTTTGACCAAGAAAGAAGTATGTATTTTAGAGAAATAGTTTTATGGAATTTTTGCATATAGATTTGTCTAAAGATACTTAGGGTAGCTTTTCTGAACCTTGGCACAATTTCAATGTGGCCTTACTTCAATTTCCAGCATAATTGGCTATCATGGCCAAAGTCTTGTTGAGAAGACTGGGAGCTCTTGTCCCAGCTCATAATTAATCTACAGCTAATCAAGCTGGGGAAAGCCAATTTCAAGTAAACCATACAAAAAAAATCACATCTGCTATGACAAGAACTTTGAACAGATTTATCTACATCTGAATACATACGTATGAGCCATAATGAACCACCATAGTCTGTAAGCCCCATGGTATTCCAAGCCCCACAAGAATGTCAAACACATTGCTTCCAATTGTATTGGACACTGCCATGTCACCTAATCCTGAAAGATAAACGTTTCACAATTCAAACCATTCTGATTCATAAAATGATTTATTTTTCAAGCAAGAAGCAGGGAGGATAAGCTTATCTTGTCTATCTAGAGGAAATGACTGTAAGCTGTAGACCATAAATTGGCCAGGGTTCCCTACAAATAATTCTTCACAGGCGTAATTATTTTAATTGAGTGAGAGGAAAGGTAAGTTAGATATATACTATAAATGGCTTAAAACCAAAGTATGTTGTAATCCTGAGACATTTAAAGGGTTGACTTCAGAAGAAGGTAAAATACTATATTTGGAATCTCAAAATGTAGCTTAATAAAATTAGTTATGTTAAGCATACTTTAGCTTAGATTCCCAGAGAACAAGGGATTTCTTCCAATGTTCTTGAATTCTGTGTGGATTCCTGCACAAAACAACATACCCCTTCCAATGTAATGATCCTATGAATTTTATTAATTTCTATGGAGAATTATTCTTTTTTACAATAATCTAAAGTTTTTTAACTCTCATATTTGACTGCTGATTGATAAAACCCCAATACAGACTCATTTAAAGAAAAAAAATGGATAAAATCTAGTCTATTTTAACTCTTCAGACTGGAATAAGGTTGATAATGAGTTTGAGATTGCAACATTGATAAATTAATCAAAGTCAAATGGATTAAATTTTCATGAAACCATAAAACAGAGATTCCTGATTAATGGAGGACAACAGCTCCCAAGTTTATTTTTACTTAAATATTTTTGTTTAAGTATCTGAGATTTAACCAATTAAATTAACACAAGATTAATACTATTGAAATAAAACATCTTTGTTTATATTTTGCACATGTGTATGTTTAAAGTAAACAATGTTTTAAAAGAAGCTTATATAAGAGAAGGGAGGATACTGTTTTAAATTGGTGTTTGTGATCCAAACTTTATATATGAATTTGTATTGCAAATAATAGGTACAGAATAAAATATTGAGAAGGCTATCACCCCCTTATAAAAGATGTATTAACGCTTTCCTCCCTTGGATATCTGTATCAATATATTTCTCTCCTAAGTATTTGAGATACTATTTAGTCAGTCCCAAAAATTGTAAATAGATTAATTGTGCTTTTCAATTAATTTGAATGGGATAATGGGAACTGCGGATCATTGCATCTGGATCAATGACTTAATTAATCGATTCAGCTTTCACTCCTATTTAGATACATAACGCTTCTTACACTAAATTCATATGTTCCTTTCCCATAATGTTACAGTTTTCCAACCTCAGCCTAGTCCTCAGTTTTGCCATCAGTTTGTAATTTTAGAAAACGTGTGAAATGAATTTTTAGGCTCACACTTTCATTTAGAAAATTTTATGCATTTTCAAGCACAAAACTATACAGTGGTTTGTAAGCAATTTCCTCCTACACAGCATTTTCTCTCAATCCACACATATTTGTATGCAAGTTTTGCTAATCAATTTTGTACATATATTTAATCAGACTGTAATTTAAAATTAAGAAAATTGCAAAAACTGAATGATACCCGCATTCTGATTTAGATATTAATTTAGGAAATTCAAATTGTGTTGACCTGTGTTGAAACCTGAATGAAATCAATGTGACCTTAACAATCTCAGCCCCATTTGCACATCAATAATGTAAGAGCTCTGCTCACTGATGTAGAAAACAAGCACAGCATTTATCTGAAACCAGTGCAGGCCTTACCTTGTCTTGCTACTATTAAACTGGCCATGCAGTCTGGTACACTAGTTCCTGCAGCTAGGAAAGTAATGCCCATGATAACATCAGGAATCCCTAGAGTGTAACCAATCACTGTTACCTGTGCAACAAAGGAAAACAAGTTGTTGAAAACAATAGAGTGTCATTGTTAGACTTTTAGGCTTTTAACTGCTTAAGCATATGGGTGTCAAAATGAACCAAGCTAATAAACATGAAAATTTCTATGCTATAACAAATTAGCAGCCATAAACAGACTGTGTAGAACAGATTCTTAAATCTAACCTCTTCTATACATGTAGGATTTCATCTCATATGAGCAAAGGTCATACCTGCTAGTTGTGATGGCAACACTAGGCCAATATCTTGAGGATTACAGAAGGCCAATCTAAGACACAGTAAAAATATTTTGCAACTTCTAGGGATAACCTGTTCTGTATATGTATTGATGAATTGTTTGGATTTCCATCTTGTAATTGTCATGTAATTATCTTTTTTTATATTAATTTTAATTACATTCATATTTACAGGGTATTTTATGTTATTTTTGGGAGCTGTCCAGAGTTAGTTGGAATCAAGCATCATCAAAATCAAATCAATAAAAACTGAGGAGAAAAAAGCTGGGTTTTTCCTTTCTTTTCTGTTTTATTTTTCCTTTTCATTGTCCAGTGAATGTGCATATTAGGAATGTAGAAACTATGCACGACCATAACCTTTACTGAGTTATGTCTGAACTGGTTCCATTGGAACTTCAAAGTTTCAAACTATTTATCTTCAAGTAATTTTTTTTGTATCCTGCATAAACAGAAACCTATAGAAAGCAAAGTGATTAATGTACATGGGTAAGACTAGTAAAAATTGAATTCAAGTCCACACTTTGTCATGAAGTTCATGGTATTGACTAGAGATTAATCCCAATATTACATTTAAATTTACTTCACGGGATTTAGTGCTTTGAGGTTAAATTAGCAAGAGATTCTCATGTAAATTGCCCTGTGTATCTTGGATTAAAATAGGGCTTTTCTAGGATTTGTAGATCTAGCATACCTGAAGGACATCAGATTGATATTAAGATTGAATTAAAAGTCAAATGGCAATCCAATGAATAATCACATCACCTTCAACTCTGAGAAAAGAAGAATATCCAGCTGGCCTTGACTGAAACCAAAATGTGGGACTGTGACACAAGATTTATTTTTCCTAGTTATTGAAAAAGAAGCCAATCAGGTCAATGTCTCCCTTTGTCAGTTGATTAACAGATTGTGTTAACAGGCCCCAGAAGGATACGTGAATTGGAGGACAAGATATGGCATTTTCTAGTAACATAGATATTTGCTAGGTATGTTAGAAAAATGCAGGAAAAAAGGATGAGAAAATAGGTTTTTTTAAAAAAAATCAGATTAGGTTTTAAGTGTCACAATGCTAACTTTAATAAAAGACATATTTGAATGCTGATATTGCACACATTCAACATTTGCTTTTAATTTTTTAAAATTAGATTTAACTAGTACTGTTCTTCATTACTATTCCCTTTATTTTCTACCTAACTTCATACAAAATATTATCTTAATCAATCAACCCCCTGCCCTTCATATCTTTGCACTCACTCACCATCCACACCATAAAGTAGGAAAACATAGCAATCCATAATGTGGAAAAGACAAATGTCACCATGAAAAATTTTTCCCAGCGTGGCTTGCTGCAGTTTGGGATGGTGAAAAAGAGGAGGAATATCAGTGGCCAGGTCAGGATCCATTTGACTTTTTCCATTTTTCCTCCTGGAGAGCAAAAGAAATGAAAAGGGAACAAGTTTGTTGATGTACATTGCTGTACTGATTAGAAGTGAAATAAAGCCACTATCATAGTTGTGCATTTCAGCAGAGAGAAAGGTAGAGGGAGAAAGGGAACCCAAATCCTATTCCCAATTTAATGGAATTTGCCTGTGGCGAGGGAAAGCATGTCTGAATTGTGCTACATCGACTGCTCTTGTTTCTCAGAAGAACAGCAATACTTGAAGCAAGGACAGCCTAAAAAGTAGGCAAGATGTTGACATGCTTGGGATTACAGGTAGTCAGTGGCCAGTACGCTCGCCCAGAGAGGGCCTCATCAGGGTGCCGTCAGCCAGACAATGCCGGCTGGCGACCCCCAGGGTGAGAGCCTTCTCTGTGGCAGCTCCGGCCCTTTGGAACGAACTTCCCCCGGAAATACGGACCATCTCAGATCTCCGGGCCTTCCGTTGGGCCTTAAAGACCTTATTATTTACCCAAGCCGGGCTGTCCTGAGCCCTCTTTTACTTTTAATTTGGTCTTAAATTTTTTAATTGAAAATTTTACTTTTTAGCCAGTCGATTTATTTAATGTTTTTAAGAGATTTTAGGATTGTTGTGTATGCTTGTGTTTTTATTATGGCTGCAGACCGCCCTGAGTCCTTCAGGAGAAGGGCGGTATAAAAATCAAAATAAACTAAAAACTAAACTAGTCCTCGACTTACGGTCACAACTGAACCCAACATTTCTGTGAGACATGTTAAGTGAGTTTCACCCCATTTTACAACCTTTCTTGACATAGCTGTTAAGTGAATTGCTGCAACTGTTAAATCAGTAGTACGGGTGTTAAGTGAATCTGACTTCCCATTGACTTTGCTTGTCAGAAGGCTGCGAATGGGGATCACATGACCCCCATAATGTCTTAAATACCAGGTGCCAAATGACTGAATTTTGATCACGTGACCAGGAAGATGTTGCAACGGTCGTATGTGAGAAAAATGGTCATAAGTCACTTTTTTCAGTGCTGTTGTAACTTCAAATATTCACTACACGAACTGCTGTAATTCGAGGTTTACCTGTATATGAAGAAATATACCGTGTTATCCCGAAGATAAGACTGGGTCTTATATTAATTTCTGCTCCCAAAGACGCATTACGTCTTATTTCCGGGGAAATATGGTACTAAATGCGTCCGTCTGGCTGACGATCTTAACTGGGGCTTATTTGGGGGGATAGGGCTTATATTAGGAGCATCATGAAAAATCATGCTAGGGTTTATTTTCCGGTTAGGTCTTATTTTGGGGGAAACAGGGTAGTAGGCAGATACATAACCCTCTCCTTTTTCCACATTTATTGTGAATCATGTGTTTCCTTCGCAAAATCTACTTGGCCCTTTGGGTTTTTATATCCAGAAAAGTGTAGATTTCATCTCTCCTTTTCTTAAATCACAATTCTTAAATTATTATGGTTAGTCATACAATATTATTATAATATGTGGTTAATCGCACAGTCAGTCTGTCAGACGCTTCAATTGTATTTGGCATTTTCATCATATTATTGCTATTACTATTATTACTGTTGCTGCTGCTACCGTTATTACAGAAAAACTACTTATATTCTCAGTCCTGACAAACGGGCTAATCTTCCTAAGAAAATTGCAAGGACATGTCCAGGCAGCCATCAGAAGCCAAGCCTGACGTGAAGGCATCAAACAAAAACACCCACAGATTCTTTAAACCAGTGATTGCCAACCTTTTTGACCTGGGGGACCATCAAATTCATAATTTGAAATCCCGAGGCCCACCAAAATGATTTTTTTTAAAGAGGTACATACATTTGTAAAATAATGATCAGAGAATTTCCACTTTGTTAATATAAAAGGCATCTATTTAATATAGCAAAATTTAAAAAGCTTATTTAATTACAACAAAATCATAAATGCTTATTTGATCATAACAAAATCTTTAAAGGTTGTTTAATTGTAGCACAATTATTAAAGTTAGTTTAATTATTGCAAAGTAATTGAAGCTTTTTTAAGTATTACACATTTTTGTGTGATATTTTTTCCTGCTAGAGAGAGAGACAGAGACAGACGGAGACAGAGACAGAGACAGAGACAGAGACAGAGACAGAGACAGAGACAGAGACAGAGACAGAGACAGAGACAGAGAC
>JANHFO010002546.1:293857-308766 GCA_032468095.1 Pareas carinatus
ATATCTACTATTTTCAAGAGTCAATGCACATAACAACATGATCAACCTCCAGCTTCACAAACAATACCAAGACTTTCCAGAAATAGATCTTGACAACGCTTCCTCAGCAATACAAGCATCTACAATTTTAACCTGTTATCTACACCTTATATCATTACTAATGCACATTAACATAATTACTACTAATGTTTTAAAGGATCTCTGCCAGAAAAATCCTGATCCTCCAACCATAAAAAAAATAAATAACGTTCTTCAGATGGACCTTCACATCACTTCAACTATGCTGCAAGTATATTCGATTTTGGGTTAAGTTATCTTGCTGTTTCATTTTTTCAAACACATAATTTGACTGTGAATTTACTTTCGGTTGATATCGACATTAACTTTTTTTTTTCTAAGGTAACTCAACATGACACACTGGTCATCCTCAAGGCACATATAACAAACAAAACTATTCTTCTAATATATATTCTAAGAATATCATCTACCAAAAATAACCATTACAACTTCTCTTCAGGTATGTTACACTACCATCAACAACCACACACATTAACTAAATTTTACAAATACTCATCTACGTCTCCTGTTTACATATATCTCTTCCACAGATAAAGACACACAGCAGCCAGATCATTAAACAGCCACAGACAAACCACATCACTACATTTTAAGAAATAATGCAATGACTATGTTCTATAACTTATTAACATGCCAAATTGTACAAAACCCGTAGCAGACCACGGGTACAAAAAGCTAGTATATATATATATGTGGCAGTTTCATTAAGAAATCCTCTCCTTTGGAGATAATGTGATGCTAGATTACCGGTTCTATTTTTTCACCCAGCATTGATTATGATGATCCTGAAGGCCCTCATTCTAACATTAACTCTAATACTGAAAGAAATATCTCTTTTCAAATTATTTGTAAACTTTCACATTCTTAGAAAATCTTGCAAAATCCTGAGCATTGCTAAAGGATTCTTTTGAATAATCTGACCTGAAGATTCATCTCAAGAAGGGTACCACACAGACACAATAGGCCTTATAACCGCTCTGTGTTAAATAAATACATGGCCCAAAATATGTAATTACAGAGAATTACAGAGATGGATGAGTGACCCTGGGTTGCTTGTGTTTGTCCAGCCCATTTATTAAACATGAATACATTTACCTTAAGATTGTGGAAATCTGCCATCAGAGCTTGAATCACTAATAGTGAACAGCATTGTTTCTAAGAGCTTCTGCTCAGCTCATGTCTGCTTAGCCTTACCTTTCCGCAACAATGGTATGGATGGATCATCACGGCTAATGCCATAATATTCATTACCATCTTCCAGTTCACTGTTCACAGTGTTGCCATTACCAACATTCATACTTTTGATAGTAAAGAAGTTCTGCATCTTCACGTTGAATCTAGAAGTATGAAGAGAAAAATGCTAAGGTTTCAAAGAACAGCTCATAGCTCTTGCTCTCTTCTGTTCTGTTTCGGGTGCTCACAACCATTGGGAGCATGCTGGATTGTGATACATCAGTTTATCAAGTGCCACCTAATTTGAGCATAACTGGCTGATGACTACATTATAATTAGCCCCCTCATGATCTGGCCAAAATTAAGCCCTGTTAGATCCCACTAGTTTCAATGGATATTCAAGGGATATTTATTTCGCACCCACTAAAAGTCAATGTGCTTACATTTTCATTGGGATCATACAAGAAGTGGGAATATTGTAAAGATCTATGAGTCAGGCACTGAGAGCATCGCATCTATGTTATATATAGCAACTAAAATGCTCCAATGTGTTCCCGATAAGCAAAGTCAATGAGGGAAGCTGGATTTGCTTAATGATTGTGTGGTTCACTTAATGAGGCGATTTAATGACCATTGCGAAACAGGTCATAAAATAGGGCATGACTCACTTAACAACTGTCTTGTTTAGCAATGGAAGTTCTGATACTGATTGTAATTTGTAAGTCAGGGACTACCTGTATTGTGCTTTCCAAATCTATGTTGCTGAGGGATATGCGGAAGAGAGAGATTAATTTCAGGAGTTCTTCAAAAGAGGGCATTATCCTTGAAACCAACATAATGTTACAACAGTACCTCTTACTCTGGTTGCAAGATCCCAGTGGCTGTGTATCACAGGGCAAAAGGCTTTTGAACTATATGTTGCTCCCCTATGAAATGTTTTCTAATTTGGATATAATGATTTATGACACTGCTGTAAAATAATTATGTTGATTATTTTTGTAGCCTTACAAACACAAATACAAAAGAAAAGCCTTTATTTCTTGCAAGGGTAGCTGATTAATAGCCAATATAAAAACTAATTCAAATTCTCCAAAGCCAAATCCATAAATGCAAGCATGCTTCATTTTGAGTTAGAGCTTTCTTTGTGCTCCCCGCTCCCCCACCATTACTTACCTTGGCTGCTTACAATGCTCTTTCTAATGGGCTATTTTGAATATGAAGAAACAAGCAGAGTATTTCTGATATACAGCTGCTTTCTTAGTTTCCTTGGAAAATTACTTCTCTTGGATGCATTTCATATTCTTTGCTCTTATAATGCAACATTGGACTTCAGTACCCATTACCCTCAAGCTCTACTGCCAAAGGCTGTGCTGGCTAGTGATAATGGAAGTGACTTCCAACACACTGGAGGGCACTAGGCAGTGAAGGCTATCAGAAACACCAAATGTTCTCGTTCATCTTCAATTTCAATAGCCCAATTACAGATCCCATAAGAACAAGCCTCAAGTTATTGCAGACAATATACATTTAAGCAGAAAATCTACTACTAGTGGGGGAAATTAACAGCAATAAAGCAGGGAAAGTGAGCTATTCTTAGTTATCTAGCAAAGTACATTGCAAGCTCATACGCCTATTAGCCACACATATTTAAAGCGCAGAGGAGAAGTTAAGAGTACTTACTTCATGATAAGTATATAGAAGGAATACATAATGATGAGTATAAGGCTTTCCCACCTCAAATAAATAAAAGGAAGGAAATTAGTAGTATGGCTAGCGCCATTTGTGGTAGTGTTACATATTTTCTGTGGAATATAGCAGTGGAACTATCATAAGTACTATCATAAGTACTATTTCTCACTTCTAGTACTTCACATATTAAACCAAATAAGTTGCTCCGTCTATTTGTACCCCTTCTTACTCACTCCTTCCTGCAGCCAATTGCAATTTGTTTTTCTCTCAATGCTTCATAATGTTCGTAAATCAATCAGTCCCTACTTTTTGCAGCCAGTCTCCCCAGCTCCCCCTACAACTATTTCTAATCAAAAATATTGCAAAGCAAGAACAAGCTCTTACACCACGCCACCTAAAAATACTTAGAAAGCTATCTTTCCTAAGCTGAGAAATTGGTTGAGAGTTCCCAAACCATGAAATAAAGAAATAAGTTTAAATAAAGATTTGCTAACAACATGAAAAACCCCTCATTTTAGAAGGACTTTGGATCCTTGAAAACTCTGCTGATAGTTTTCCATCATTGATAAGGGGAGCAAGCAAAGTGTGTCAGGAAACCATTAGAAATAGCTATGAAACTTCAGGATCCATAAACCTCTTGCCTTACTGACACATCCATAAAACTGGCCCACAACTATCTGTCTCTATCTGTAACACGAAGAACAGAATAGCTCCCCATTTTCTATCTCAATTACAGAAAAAATCCAAGTTGGAGATTATGCTGGAGGTTTTATAAAAAAATAATTCCATCCAACCCCAAGAACAGATTCGTTCTGCATGTCCAAGTTTATTTCTCTTAATCAAACAACATGAAGAGACGAAAAGAACCACTTACCATACAATTTTTTCATCGTATATAAACTAAAAAAGAGAAAAAATGGAAAAAATGGAATAACCATGTAACTCAAGTGAAAAGAAATTTGGCTACATTATAGAGCACGATGGTATGCATACATGTAATGCTGGGTTCCAGGCAGAACCAGCTCAGACTTTTATTCTCAGTTACTGCTGGTCTTTTTGAGGTACAGAAAGCTTGGCAAATCAGGGAACTTCCTGATATATTATGATTACTACGCCAAGGCTTCCAAGCAAGGAGAATTGGAGGTCAAGTTGGGAAGTTTGTTGAAGACAGTGATTAAATCACATGGTGGGCAGAATCAGAAAGCATGGAAGTCACATGGAATAAAGTACTTCCTCTGAATAGAGGATTTCCTTAAAATAAAAAGCAGCATGTCGTTCTTGCTTTTCTAACTGTACAGGACAAATATCTCATCGGCTCACTAATCCAAAATTCAGTACAATATGTTCTAAGAAAAAATAGGTAAATTGCTTAATTTGAACTACAGGGAAGGTGGTATTTCTGCAGCATATTTGGCTGCCACTTGTCAAGATCTGGCAGCTTCAGAGGCAAGTAGAGCCCTAGAATAATTAAAAGCAATAGTTCATAAAGCTAAAAGCAACCTTTAGCATTCCTGGACATCTCTCAAAGTGCATGGCTGATGTCTTTCCCAGGTCACACAATGGCAGGGTTAAATTTCCTATTAATGTCCTAACACAGGCTCATACTGCTGCTTAGAAAATGGAACTGATAGCAAAGTCTCATCTAGTATTGCTGCTGGTTGTTTGTCATCACTGTCAAATGGGACCATCAGGACCTCACGCTGAATGGGAATTGGCCAGAGCTGCCTGTAGAGAAATTCTCCTGAACTAGGAGTCGCCCTTGATCAACTGGATGAAAGAAGGCAGATGGTATCCTGCCCCTGTCATCTGCTAATGGCCAGATGTATTTATTTAATAGATTTATAGGGACATCCATCTCAAGTAAACCATCCCAGGCAGCTTACAACATTAAAATAACAAAAACATTCAAAAATATAAAACCAAGAGCAGCTGTAAATGATAAGAAGATGGTTATGTGCTTGGATGCGTCTCTTGATTTTCAGCTAGCAGGGTCATTCTGAGAAGTTGTTGTCTCACCTGTTCTAAAAGGTACCAAGTTGGGGGAGAATGAAACACACAGTTAATTTATTTCTCTATTTATTTACTTATGACCTTTATATAGTCACCCATCTTCTAACCAGCTCTGGGTGCCTCCCAACATCCTTTGTGTGATGTGTGTTTTTTAATGGGAAAATCCACCATATTTGCCCTTAAGGAGTTCTTCCATAAGGAGGTCTGCTGAGAACCAAAATCTCAAGCTCAGCTATGTTCAAGAACATGGTGAAGAAAACCGACAAAACTTACCACAATAAGCACTACTACAGACAGAGTGTAGTAGACAGAATCCCTGCACACAGACCACCAAGTGAGACGGACCACCTAGAAAAGGGATACAATTATTCCATAGAGCTGCCTCGATAATGCTTGGATTTTAGATTTTGCCACAGATTCCGAAACCAGGGAGCAGCACTGATGAAATAAGGTTCATTCAGGCATTCACATCTCACTACAATCCTGTCACGTACTAGTTAGCACTGCTGTTAATTAAAAGGTATCCATTTAAGAAAGGAGAACATTTATATCTTTAAAAACAAAGTCTGAACCTGTATTTTTCTACACAATCTTGTTCTATCTTAATTTCTACAGTTCTACATTATCAAAAAAAAACCATGCAGTGAAGTCATATAATACTTCCTGATAAGGGCTGGCATGCTCTATATCCTACCAATAAAATGGAACTATTTCATGCTTTTAGGTAGTGGGCAGAAGGCAGCGATGAGGCTTGAGTGAACCAAAAGAGAATTTATTCAAAGAACAGCAAGGTAACTCGAACACAGACAGAACTGCTATCAGAAGGTGCTTTGCAAGCTTGCAAGCTTCCCTTTTATACTTTATGACAGGTCACAGCTGTGACCAATTAGGAGCCATGATTCTCTCGCTTCTTTCCAGATCCTGGGCAGACTTGATACTTTGCAAACTACTGGGACTTGATTTTTTGCAAGCAGTTCTTGCTCTGTAAGATGCAAGCCAATACACAACACATGGGATGCCATGCCGTGTTTTTGTTGCCATAGCTGCTCATTAGAACAGCACCCTCCCTTCCATAGACCTGCTCATGCCAGTCTTTAGGAGGGACCTTGAAAACGTATTTCCTTCCTTATACATTGGGCAGGATGCAAGATGAACCTATATATAATAAAATGTATTTTGTGTTGTTTGCCCTCAGTGTGGTGGATGTGCTGCATTTTTGGAATTTTGTTCAATTTTTTAATGTTTTTTTTAATTTTTTGTAAACTACTCAGAGAAATTTGACAAGCAGATAACCTACAAATCATATAAATAAGTTAATCAATCAGTCAAAGAGAATGGAAATATAAGGACTCTATTCACTGAGAAATAAGTGTGTAAATCTATGTTAGAAGAAGAATAAGATATTTGTCGTAGTGTAGAATTTGTGCCTTGTAGCCGATATACATAAATGAGAAAGTTCATACCATTTTAAGTTTAAAATATATAGAGACAACTGTGGTTTTTTGTGGGAATAGGTATTAAACCCTGGTGCTCTATATTATCATCCAACCATTAATAACAGACTTAATTTCAATAACAGCAGGATATTTTCCTACCTTGACACTCAAATAACCTCTT
Organism: Pareas carinatus; assembly: GCA_032468095.1. NCBI lineage: Eukaryota > Metazoa > Chordata > Lepidosauria > Squamata > Pareidae > Pareas > Pareas carinatus. The sequence goes on from JANHFO010002546.1 coordinate 300,425, forward strand.
GAGCATCTGATTAAGTGTACTACACACTCTCTTAAAGTATCACACAATACATTTATTAGACTTTAAGGTGATAAAAAGCCTTTCTTTGTTCATTCTATTCCTAAAATATTAGAACTGCTTTTAGAGCTAACACAATGTTTCTAAACTTCTTAAAACCTGGGATCAATCACACATACATTCTGTTTTATCTTCTCAGGATGGGGATGGGAATATCAAATACTGGATTACATTATTATGCTGTTCAGCAACTGAGTGAAACAATGGTATTCAAAAGAGAAGCATATTATTTATTTGGCAGATGGATATCTTATAATTGGTTAATACTTTAATGAAGATGTATCAGAAAGGAGTTCCAACAGGAACAAGAATATTATATCACAAATACTTTTTGCATTGTCTTGACTTACTAGCAACCATTTATATATTCTGCTAAACTACAATGATTTTTGCCTGACACAACATTTGAGCCATAATGATTGCTCAATAAACCACAGTTAATCATGGTTTAGAATAACATGCCAAATATATTTTTGAATAACTTCTGGGGTGACAGATCAAATAAATAGCTATGCTTATATAATAAACTTTAACTTCCAGAAGAGATTCCTTTAGGATTATTATCTATTTAAAAGCTCCAAGAGGGAAAAAATATGTTTACAGAATAAGAAATACTCCAAAGACATCAGAAAATAGTGATCATTCAAAACCTCTTCCCATCACAAAGAACACATCTGCATAGATACAGAAAACAGGAAATTTAGACCATTTAAACAGGAAAAGAATAGCTTCAAACTGATGTAAGACAGGTTCCTAACAAATTCTTCATTTCAGTGAATCAAAGGAATTGCATAATGATTGTGTGGCATGTTGCTTAAAAAGTACATTTAATTGTTACTTAGGTAGCAGTTACTCAATTTTCTATGGGATCACAGTGAAGAGACTGAAACAACTTTATTTAAAGTCTTCCATTTAAAAGTCCATCTCCTGAAAAACAAATCTTGAAAGAACCACGGATACGGTAAACTACTCTCCTCATCATTTAGAAACAGAAAATTAAGAAAATCAACGATTGTAGCGATTTTTCATATGGAAGTAGAATAATAAATGAAGCAGACACAATCCTGCTAAAGTGAAGAATAAATAACAAATTCATATTTAGAAAATAAATGAATAAATAGCTAGTTACCAGACATTTATTAAAATAATTTCTCTATTTAACAACCACTTGTGTAAAGTTCACCAGCCTCCACTGAGAATAAAGATAGAATTAATATTTATCTATAACTCTTATCAGATAAAGACATTGAAACTTTGGCTGGTTTAGTCCTGTTATTTATTACTGGAAACATTTAAGTTTGCCATGGAGGGAGAAAAAGTTTATTTGAAACATAACATAGAGATTAAATATGAATTTGCTTTAGATCTACAATGTTCATAAATGTCACACGGACAGAGCAAAGGATTTTTATTTAGTTATTTACTTGCATGCTTGTTTACTTATTTACTAGGGTTTATATGGCACTCTAATCCACGGAGACTCAGAGAGGCTTACAAAACACTCTCCAGTAGGAGGATTAAAAACAGCACATCACAAAACAAACAGAAAAAGAGGAAGCAACAGATTACAATGCAATAAACTGTATTCGAAAGGAATAAGCAAACTATAACAAAGGGGGACTGCCTTTCTACTTCAGTTCCCATTCCGAGCCTTTGAAAATAGACAGATCTTAAGGGGCTTTTAGAACACAGTATTAAAAAGGAAGAAGCTGGTCTAATCTCAGGGGAGAGGAGATGATAAGGCTCATCTGGGAACTGTGCATTTGTGTGAAAGCCTTCATAGCCAAGGGTGCTACCTGTTTCTTCAGCAAGAGTGAGAGTCCAGAAGTGCCCACAGATTACCAGCAACAATCCTATCCTAAACCAAAGAGCCACTTTCCTGGGATTAAGCTTTAGCCCGTTTTGTCATTGTTCGTTCATCCTTCCATAAGAAAGATAATTCAGGCCATTTTAAAGAGGGTTGATAAACGACAATCTGAGGATGCAGTAAAAGTGGAGACATATCGGCATTTGGTCATTCTTATCACTACAGTGTGGGCTTAGCTCTCAGATGTTACCCATGTCTGACCACACTTTCGCTTGGTCTTATTTCAAGCAAGTGAAATTCTATTCTAGGTGTCTCTTCAGCCATTTTATTTCCCATACCACCTTGGTAAGCTAAATCCCCTGCAATCTGTGGGCTGGGAATGGCTGCTTGAGTACACTCCTTTCTAAGGTTGCTGTCAACCCTGTATTCCAGTTGACAACTAAAGCCTCAGGAAAACTATTCACCAAAGTCTCAGAAAATTCCCCAAAGTTCTCTGCAAGTTATCAGGAGCTAACAAGTTAATAGTTCCATTTGGCCCTCAAAACTGATGACCGCAAATAGCAGACAGTGATCTGACCATAACGAAAAGACAGATATTAACCACCAGATCATGTTGTATCTGCTCCAAGACAAGAACTAGAGCTGATGTATGACGTCCCACATGGCTTAGGCCATGATGACTTAGGTTAATAGGGTGGCCATGAACTCCTTCCCAGAATTCTCAGGAAAGGCAAAGAGGGTCAAAATCACAAACTTTATAGCGATATATTCTAGTTCTTTTGGACTCTACTGCATGTGTTGAACAGCTGTTTGCTAGGTAGGAGGAAAAAAGTTTTACTCATTTCAAAAAAATCAAGAGCAGGCATTATTTCATGCTGATTGGGAATTCTGAGGGTTTAAGCCCAACACATCTGCAGGGCATCTGGTTGGGAAAGTTTCTCTAACTCTCCTCATTGTGAAAAGAAAAAGACCATCTACATGCACGATGTTAAAAAAGGGCATTTTTTTTGCACTGATGTTTTTATTAAAATCATCAAAAGCTTGCTAAAACCATAGTTATTTATTTAATTTGTATCCCAATGACTTTAGGCAGTTAATGTTGTTCAAGATCAGAACAATCGCTTGCAGAGACTATATAAAACATTTTCCTTCCTCACTTCAATTGCTGTTTGTCATGGGAGGGTGGGAGCTTATGATCTGAACTGTGGCTGAATAGGAAAAAGCCCTTAATGGTTTTTCAACAGACAGGAAATAACTTTTCTTTATTCATGTCTTGTACTCTGTTAACTGTAAGGATTCCGACAGTTTACATCAGACATTAAAAAAACATATGTATTTTAAAAAATATAATATTTTTTAAAGCATAGTAAAATAATTGGCAAAAGTAAAAACATAATAATTAATCTGATAAAATTTCTGTAGCTGATTTCCTTTATATAAATATGCTTTCTTTTTTCATTATCATTATTAAGCTTACATTGTTTATTTCTGTTGTTTAATAAAGCACACATGTACACGCACAATTCCAATTGCCACAGTTCTCTAATAAGTCATTGAGGTTACTACTCTTCAGCTTTAAGTTTGTTTAACATGCAGCAGTTAAAACAGGGGAATTGTGCAAAGAAGTGACTCCCTTTCATGTGGATTCCAGCCAACCATGATGTTTGGCTGCACTCTGTTGGAAGAAAAATAGATTTTTCTCAGAATAACACTTATATTAGCACATGTCATAATTTATTTTTATATATATAAATATATACAACGATTTCAAGTTGATTCATTTGCATAAGAACTGAACCTAAAATAGAATCTATGAATGTTCACCATATCATATATATATAGAATATATAATGTTCACAATTAAAATAGCCCTTTTCAAGTATTTTCTTTTCTATATACTGTATTTGCCTCTATAATGGAAAAATGAATGAAAGAATGAATGAATGAATGAATGAATGAACTCTACTAACCTGCCCAGCAAAGATTCCACAGACACCAATAATGCAGAGGATGTTGAAAACGGCAGAACCAACAATGGTTCCAACTCCTACATCACCATGAGTAATAAACACACCTGGATAAATAGACAAAAAGGGAAAGCGTGATGAAGAGTTACAGTTTTCGCTGAGATTACAAGAATTAGGAAATGTATTACTCATGTCCAGCATGGCAGCTAGTGTAGTCAATTCTGTAAGAAAGCAGTGACCTCTCTTTCCCAAGATAGACATTTGTCAAGAATCTTTAATGGGGATTCCAGCACACAACTGGTTGATAAGAGTGGATTTGATGGCCTAAATGGTGCAATTCTATGATTTCCTGAGAAAATAACCTTCTAGTCTGAAAAAAATGAAAGGAGCATTGGTATACTATGAAAGTGACTGGCAATCTCACAGGCTCTCCCCTGTATATGTGGTGTGATCTTTCCAGCTGTTAGTTAGAAAGAAAGCTTTTTTTAAACTTCACTGAACATGGGAGGAGGGTGACATACTATCCCCATGACGTCTAGGTTGGATAGATGGAAAGTCTATGAAATTGCAGCTTCTCACATCTTCCTCCCTCTTCCTTTGCCCCAACTATCCTTTGGTTCCATTAGCGCCAGGAAGAAACTGTTTCTAAGCCTAAACCATTCATCATGACAAGGATGAAAGGGAGGCATGTTTGTATATGCTTGTACATGAATGTAGTTTGCATGGTTTCATTTGCACTGGAATTTTGTTTGTAACTGATAACTGTTAGATAGCGAATCCATCCAGATTACACTAACAACAGAAAACCTTTTCAGATGGCTTGAACTTTATATGCCAGGCTGGGCAGGGGAGATGTATGAATATATGAACTATGAAGACGAGTGCAGGGACATCTGGAATACCAGGCAAATGCATACTTGGTGAAAAATAGACACACGTCTATTATTATAATTATAACATGACAGACAGGAAAATTATTTATAGACATAGTCACATTTACTGTATTTAATGTTAATTAGACAGATATAAAGTCAAATATAATTATTTTCCTGATTTCATCCACTCCCTAGTAAAGTATTCCCAGGTATGCTTTGGGGAAATGGAAGACTCCTAACAAAATGCAAAATAATTTTAGCCACTGGTCCAGTTATTCTGAGAATCACAGAAAATTAACAGTAGCTGTTCGTGTGATCTTCCTATGGGAAGAATTTGCATATCTTGTATATTCACTTACCTATGACTGATGCAAATAACTCAGGGGTTGAGCTTCCAGCAGCCATGAATGTGGCTCCTGCAACATCTGCGCTCAGATGTAGTTTCTGGGGGAAAATCAAGAGAAGAATCCAAAAATTTCACTAGCTATAGCCCAGCTTGAACAATGTGTACAGATGATGAAGAAGGGGAAGCAAAGCCAAATATTTTCTTTGATATTTAAAGGTCTTTGGAGATTCTTGATCTTTGACTGAGATTGAGACTGAATTGTTTGAGATTTAAACAACTTTTGGAATGGCGTTCAACAAATATAGGTGTTTGACTTATGACCACAAATGAGCCCATTTCTGTTGCTGAGACATTTAAGTGAATTCTGCCCTATTTTATGACCTTTCTTGCCACAATTATTAGGTGAATCGCTGGAACTGTTAAGTTAGTAACACGGTGGCTAAGTGAATCTGGCTTCCCCATTGATTTTCCTTGTCAGAAGATCGCAAAAGGCAATCACGTGACCCGGGAGACTGCAACCGTCATAAATATAAGTCGGTTGCCAAGCTTTTGAATTTTGATCATGCGACCATGGGGCTGCTGAATTGGTCATAAGTGTGAAAATGCTGATAAATCAATTTTTCAGTGCCGTTATAACTTTGAATTATCACTAATTGAACTGATGTAAGTTGAGGTCTACTTATAGGAGCAAACTATCATGTTTTCCCCAAACTAAGACTGGATCTTATATTACTTTTTGCTCCAAAAGATGCATTAGAGCTTATTTTCTGGCTAGGCCTTATTTTCAGGGAAATACAGTACTAAATGTGTCCATTTGGCTGATGATCTTAACTGGGCCTTATTTTTGAGGTAGGGCTTATATTACAAGCATCCTGAAAAATCATGCTAGGACTTATTTTCCGGTTAGGTCTTATTTTCAGGAAAACAGGGTATCCACAGGGCTTATTTTGCCAGCCTGCATCCCTGTGAGGTGTCTCTCTTAACATGTGACAAACTGATTTAGAAGGATGACAATTATTTCCACATACCTCACAGATTTTTTCTAAAGATGGAACAAAGAAATCATCGCATACAATAGCCAAGGCATAAAACATATACAGAGCCTGTAAAAAAAAAAAACACACACACATCAGATATATGCATTAAAGTATTGCAAAATAAATTAGATACATGTAATATAGGGCAAGAAAATGCTGGCATCCTCACACAGTCTTTTTCATCCAATTGCATCTTTAAACTAGAAAATATTCAGTCTAGACTAGACATTCTTTGGAAGTAGCCCCATCTCCAATGTTAAGTTGCTAATGGAATGCAAAGTTAAGCTGTGTTCTTGTTATTATATAGTACTGCATTTCAAATCAGAAAGATTTCTCAGGGTTGATAATTTTTTTTAGAAAAAAAAGTGAAGGTGAAATGCCAGAAATATAAATCAAAATCTTTAAGGAGCAACCACAAAATAGAACAAACTTGAAAAGAACTTCTGTTGGATGAATTTACCCTGAGCAGCTCTTAGTGGGGTTTCTTCTTTATTAAACTAGTGGATCCAGCCAGTGAAAAACAAAATCCAAGTGGTAGATTGAGTAACAATTATGTGAGTTGAGCTTGGAACCAAACTAGTGGATGTGCACCAGTTGAAGTTTGCAAATTGTCTTCTAACTTACTTAAATATATTAGAAACATATATATATATATATATATTATATGGACTCATAAATGAGCTGCCAATCACCAGAACATTTTTATTTCTATCTTATTCTTCCTGCAACAACCTTAGGATATTTTGATTTTTCTTTAAAGAATCTGATATTATCCTGGTTAAGTCTAACCTTTGTCTGAGAAAAATGTACATTCCCTAAGCCTTCTAGAAGAAGAGATGGATGTAAACAGGTAGTTCTGGGTTGAAAGGATTAACATCATCATTTCTCCGGTGATGCCCATGGGGGCTCCTTTCATGTCCCTGTCAAGGAGCTGGAGTGAATGATGGGAGTTCACCCCACTACGTAGCAGCATTCGAGGCTTGAACATGAACTTGCTAACCTCCAACGCATCTTCCTAACCACGAGAGTCACCATGCTCAATGTAAATAGGTAATTGAAGAATATATTTTGAAGAACATACTTCAGATGTCCTAGGAATACTTACACCAAGAATATGAAGCAATATTGCTCCTTGCTGCCTTTCTTTGTTTTTAAATAAATCCCCAGGAAATTCATGAATCGCTGAAATAGAAAAAAAATTGCATTGAAACTGTTTAAACATTTTAACAGCCAGGAAATGTTTGGTTTAGCTGTGCATTGCTTCTCTAAAAGAGAAATAATATACCTGAAATATAAATAAACCGCAAATGCAATTAACTTTGCCAAAGGAGAGATTATAGCTTCAGTGCAGGAACACCGTGCCAGTGGTTAAGGCACAGGCTAGAAACAAGGAGACTGTGAGTTCTAGTACTGCCCTAGCCCTGAAAGCCAGCTGGGTGACTTTGGGTCAGTTACTCTTCCTCAGTCCAACTCACTACACAGGGTTGTTGTTGTGGGAAAATTGGAGGAGGCAGATGTGTTGGATATGTTCAATACCTTGAGTTATTGCAAAAATAACAAAGGTGGGGTACAAATAAAATTAATCAATAAAAAATAAACCATCTGTACACAGAATATTTCCTCCCAATTTGTGGAGTGATACTAACAACATTTATTTGTTGATTTGTAGGTCTAAATTAAAAGTCAGCTTTCTCATACATGTAGTTACATATGGCAGCAGCTTGAAGCTTCTGACAAAGCCTAGAAATCTGTGATTAACTACTGTTCTTGTCCCACAGCTTTATGGACGGCTGCAAAGAAGAGTCATTGCTCTAAGATCTGCTTCCACTTTATGAGGACATTTTAGTTCAACTGAAGTGAATCACAGACACGAGGAGCTTTTAACACAGATTCTTTTGCTTACCTCCCAGTGTAGCAGCTATTACTGTGGGCTATCCGAACAGTATGACTTCCCCACCATCTCTGCAGGAAGTCAACCATGATGGAGCTTTATTTCAGCAAGATGTGGAAGCCACAGATGTTCCCATCTCTGCTTTATGTCATGGTTGCAAATCTGAACTGCTTCCCTGCCCAGACCACTTTGTATATTTCTTTCCTCTCTTTTCTGGAATTATTTTTATTTATTTATTTTTAATAGAAAAAGTTTTTATTGGTCAACAATAAACAAAATTATAGTTTACAATATGTAGAATTTTCAATTATCAAAAATGATAATTTATATCAGAATTTCCTTTGTATGGCAAGGCTTCTCTT
>JANHFO010002546.1:327601-341259 GCA_032468095.1 Pareas carinatus
AATATTTACAAAATTATGGGGTGTGGGGGAAAGGGAATGGGAAGAGGGGGAGGGAGTTGGGAAGGGGGGAATTGGCCGCGTGCCATCTCTCTTGATCCTAGGATCCGTCATCATTTTCCTGCTTAGCTCAGGTATCTTCTGGAGTCATTGGTTGTGCCTACGGCAAGTAAAGCCATGCCTGTAGATGACCAGACTGAGTCCGAGGAAGGAGTCAAATGCATCATTAGTCTTGAACCCCTTTATGCCCACAAGAGATCTAGGTCCAGCCTACCTTGAATTCCACTGAGTCTTATCTACCATCCATTTGCTTTGACTATTAGGAGTTCAGATTCTTGTAAACAGCTTAAGCTTGCAATAAATCTTTATATTCATTTGAACTGCCTGGATTTCCTGATTTCCCTGGCTTGACAATGCCCTTAACTATTTAGTAAGCCTTTGTAAGCCAGCCACTTGCATGTTCCTAAAAATCCCCTATCTACTGTACCTCCTTAATACTGAAGTTTAGTCTGCAAAAATCTAAGCCATCATCAACTATTGGCAAACAGAAAAACTCTTATTCTATGTTCCAGAAGTTTCCATTTCTGGTCATTTTTAATGGATTTTTTCTCTCACTAGGACTAGGAGATTATGTCTAAAGCTTTTGTTTTATAGATAAGAGCTATTTGGGAAAGCGGTGGTTTCTTATGTTTTACAATTACCAAAGGTGGAATAAGGTTAAAGTAGTTATACTGTTAACTCTGTAACATTTATTGTGTTTTTACTGATCCTATTTGAATGTTGAACTTTGGGGGATTTGCTTTAAAAAATACAAAATTAGATATAAACGTTAAAAAACCTTTGCAGTTTTTCTAACTCACCTCCTGACAAAAGAGTTTTTTCAGCCATCAGTGCAATTTACTTCAGGAGTAACAGTTTCTTTTTTTACATGGAGTAAAATATATATTGTAACTAGCGTTTTGTACCTGTGCTATGCTACGGGAGAGTGTTTTTCGGCCTCCACGGAGCTCTGGGACATCCGACGGGCCTGGGGGACTCCTCCTGAGAGGCCTGTGGGCTTCAGGAGAAGCTTCCCCCAGGTCCATCGGAGGTTTTGAGAGATATGAGAGGTATGAGAGACAGATATAGTGTATGAGAGATAGGTATGAGAGATAGATATAGTGTTGCCTAAAAGTTATTCCCCCTCTCATAATGCTAGAAGTCACAACCATCGGATGAAATTCAATGGTGAGGGAATCAAGACATATGGAAGAAATCAGACTTCATGCATGCCTAAACAGCATTGCTGAGATAGCAGTTTCAGATAAGATAAAAATATGAATTATTGCTCGTTTGCCCTTCTGTTTGGTCATCCAGGTAAAACCATGGTGGAATAAGTAGCTATTTTGCTTGGTCCAAAAGAGCCCAAAATTTGTTACGACCAAGGAATTACTAAAAGCAAAATGAGGATATAATAGTACACTGCTGCTGTAAAACACACACACACATGTCCAAATTCTAAGAAGCTCACCGTGGTGAACCCATACTAGAAAGCAATGAAAGAAACAATGTATGAAAAACATCTCAACTCTTAGGGTTTCATATAGCTCTCAACAGGGACTCTGAGTTGCTTAGAGATTTGAAATGCCAAAAGCAAATATGTTTGCATTTAGAAAGAGGTCAGATCCCACTGCTTAGAATATCTACATTATCCCTGTTGGGAACAAAATTTAATTTGGCTTTATGAAGGATAATTAAGCCACAGCAATAGGAAAAAATCAACAAAACAATATTGGATGGCATCATTAGCAACTTCATATTAATTGACAAAAATGTAGTTGGAATACTTCCTGCAGTCTTTGTGCCTAGTTCATAAAATGCATTGTAGAGACAAAGAACTCCAATGAATAAAATCAGGGGATAAAGCAACCTTCCTAAGATGCAAGGTTGCAGGATAAGACAGGAGATATATAAGAAGACTACTGTCTAAAGCAAATTAAGGATTCATTACTTAAGCTGCGAGGAAACTCTTCAATTCAGCCAGCTTCTCTCATTTCCTCTATCACCTTCATTTTCCACCTGAAAATCAGATAGCTGTTCTCCTTCTAGTCATTTATCCAGAATCTTTCACTTAGCTGTTCAGGGGTACTATCTAGCTTAGATGTTATGAATACTTCCATAGGCAAAAGATGAGCTTATTACAGCATTATTTCAAATCCATCTCTCAAAACAGCTGGAACATTTTGCTTGATAGTATGGCTGATACTTGGGAGTTTTTGAAAACTTACATTAATACTTGTATCAATATCCAACACTTCTCTTGAAAATCATCCTATTGGGTTTTCCTCTAAGTTCTTTCTATGACAACAGCCATGTTGTCTGATGGAGAGAGAATCTGGCCTAGAAGTGACCACTACAGTAGAAAGGTAACTCCCTGGTCCATGTGGAGCAGTACTACAATGTTAAAGTGCAGGATCATAGAATCACATATTAAGAGATTTGCTGGAACTTTTTTTAAATAGCTAAGAGTCTGCTCCCCCCGCCTTTTTAATACTATCGCTTTAGGTCTTCCAATTAAATTAACTGCTGTGACTTTTGACTACTAGTAAATTTATATTTGAATTTTATATTTTAAATATTTTTTTGTGTTTGTGTTATTAAAACCACTTTCCTGCTACCTGGTTTACATTCAAACATACTTCTAGAATTTAATTGCTTTCATTACAAAGTAGACAAAAGGAATATTATTTGCATGATGTGTAATTAATTTCTCAAATCTCTATCTTCAGAGGTAGTCAGAACGTTCGGATCATTTCAAAAGTGCATCCACAATCCAGCTAGTAGAAGTCACAAAGGCTGCTCTGAAATAAAAAATCTACAGCTATCATGTGCTGATTAGAGGATAATAAGAAGCATCCTGTTGGCTACAGTGTGTGTGGGGAGGAAACCCTGGAATGGGTGGAATGCTGATTCTCCTAGCTTTTCTATGCTTAAAATACAGTGACCATATGTCCATTATTATAAAGGACACTGCCTTCTTTCAGAAAGCTGCCCTTTAGGTTTATTTTTCAAAATGCATTTTGTGCTTTAGTTTGGTTATTTAACTTTTACCATACAAATGGTATCACTTAACACAGTGTTTTGCATTCATGTGAACTATACAGAGATTGAACTTTTTAAAAATAAATTTACCTATGCTGTTTGATTTCAGATATCTTTTCAGAATATGCCTTTTTATAAAGTTCTAGGTTGTCCTCTTGAATTTTCCTTTGTAAAGCAAAGTTATAAACATAAGCAATTAATCTTGTGTCCTCATGCATCATTTTCAAAATACACCCCTTTTCAGGTTTGGCTTCTGTTTTTACAAGGAAATATAATCCATATAACTTTAAATGAGCATTTAACACTACAACCCTGTTTGTTGAAGGAAATACCTTTACAATGGATGATTTCAATGAAAAAAAAACTGTTGTAAGTTGGAGTTTAATCAAAGCCTCCCACACAAACACAAATCAAAACCTGGAAACATTTTGTTAGGGAAAAAAACCTGCTGCATATTTATTTTTATTATGTATAAAAATAGATTTTTTTAAAAAAAATCTGGTTAATTCAAATAATTACTGGTTTAAATTCTTCTTGAAGTTTGGAATCATGAAAAGTTATGTCAATTTTCTGTTTTTAGAGGATGTTATGTGGTCAACTGTCCCTTATTCAACAGAGGAAAAACAATACACCAAGTGATTACAGAGAGAACTATGTTAAGCTGTGTAGCTCCCAGAAGACTCTATGTGGCAGCTCCTAGTTTAAAATTCCTGCCTTTTAAGAAACATGTTGTAAAGTCTGAGCACCATGACATGCACGGATCATTTGACTGAATGTAGTATAGAGAAAGCTCAGTTTTTGACAAGAGAACCAAATGTTCTATAGCGGGGGAAAAAACTGGTTATTTCCATCTGCCCTCTGGGTTCCTTAACATGTACAGTTTACCATGAGATGTAGAATAATGACTATAGAACCTGCTTAATATCTGAAACTCCTATGCAGCTATGAAGCTCATCAAATGGTTTTAGCCTAAGTAACTCAGAGATGTTAGACTGTTAATTGTGTCTCGTCATTTTAACAGTTGAAATGTTACTGTGATCTTCTCAGAGAACCATGCAATTAAATATACGCTGAAAGAGGAATGTTCTGAATTTCAACCTTAAATATTATAAGATATATAATATATGCTATATCACTGCAGATATTAGAATCTATGACAACATTCTAAAACTGAATTGAAATGCTGTGCCAAATCATGTTTTAACTATAGTTAAATGCTATGCTATAAACCAATTTATTCATCAATAGCTTTATTGATATAATATGACCAAAGTACATAAACTACGTTCTGGCTAAGCATAACACAACTGAATTATCACCATAGCTTAATGATTTGACTGGAAACTTCCTCTAGATCAACAGAGTGCTACATATTCATTACTCCAATAGCTCAAGAAAGGCTATGTATTTACTAGAGAAATACTATTTCTCTTATGCCTGCAACTCATTCTGAAAAGTTCCAGGCACAAAAATGTGATCCTGTTCTCCCCATATATCTACAGAAATTAAAATCAGTGACACTTTCAGTAATTAAAAAGAAATATAAGCAGTACTGTACAGTATACAACAAATACACATGTAGTATGGGTAAAACACATTTAAGAAAGCCAATTTGGTGTCATGATTAAGGCACCAAGCTAAAAACTGGAACATCCTGAGATCCAGTCCCATCTAGGCACAAGGCCAGCTGGGTGACCTTGTGCCAGTCACTTTCTCTCTAGGAAGAAGGAAACTACAAGCTAGGACTGAAATCTTGCCAAGAAAACTGCAGGGACTTGTCCGGACAGTTACCAGGAGTCAACATGACCTCAAAGGTACAAAAGAATAAAATGGTATAGAATAAAAATGTTGCAAAAGGTTCTATGCAGATTGGTTGGAGAACCTAGAGCAGTGATGGCGAACCTTTAAGAGACTGAGTACTGAGTGCTCAAACTGCAACCCAAAAGCCACTTATTTATCACAAAGTGTCAACACGGCAACATCCGTCCCACATGGCCCTTGGTGACCCTCCCATGACCCTCTGTGGCCATCGGTGCCCCTGTGGCCATCGGTACACTCCAGCCCCCATGGCCATCAATAACCCCCCCCATGCCCACCACGACCTGCCACAGGCCTCCTGGCAGCCTCCCCCAACATATGTGGCCCACTGTAAGCTATGCTCCCCTTCAACCTAGCTCCTCTCTCCTCTCACCTTCTCCACAGACTCCATGCCACATTTGAGTTGCCCACCTTATCCCAGAGAGGGGAAGAAAGAAGCGCTCCCATTGGGCTGCTGGACAGAGGGGTGGGTGATGTCAGAAATGTCCTCAGGCATGTAAGGAGAGGGGGAGGGAAGCCCAGCATCCCTCTGGCTTTCTAGTAAATCTGTGCTGGGGCGATGGTGCACATGTCTACAGAGAGGACTCTGAGTGCCGCCTCTGGCACCCATGTCATAGATTTGCCACCACTGACCCGGAGCAAGGCAGGCAAAGAATGGAAAACAGAGGGATGGAACAGCAAAAACCTGGATTTAGTGATTATAGAGCAAAGCCAATAATTTCTAATGGTCATCATTATGAAAGTTGCCATCTTCTTGCAGATGCCGATGCATATTCACTGACTGCAACAGATGAGCAACCTTAGTAATGAAATCAAGATGTAGGATGTGATATGTAGGGCAGTCTAACAATACATGTACTACAGACTCAGTCATATTGTTCTAACACAAGCAAAGGCAATCCTTGAAAGTAATATTGTGATATCTATTTATGAAGGTATTTTGTATGCATGGGAAGGAGACATGGACGCAGCGGTGAACTATAACTCTTTATTGAAGACAGGAAATCGAGACGACCGGCACATGCTCGGTGTCTCTACTTATAGGGGATAAGAACTGGGGTTTGAACTTTCCCAGAGCAGGAAAGGCCGGCCTATTACTGTTTGGAACGCTCACGCAGTCCCTGGTCATTGGCTGCCCATTTCTTCTGTCCACCGGTCAATGGCAGTTCTCCTTTTCGTAGCACCGGCTGCCCTGGACACAACAGAAGGCATTAAGGATAGGACCTCAAATTGTATAAGTGTGAAAATTCTTATATGTGGGACATGAAAATTACAATAAAAATATCTAGGTATGATAAATAAAGCCTCTGGGAGTTCACAGTAATACTGTGATATTTTTTTTAACGTGTCTTTTTTATATTGAGGTTCAAGACTCTCCACTTAAACTCTGCCAGATTTTTATCTAGACCCATAGGGAGGTAGCACATGATAAAACAAGTCCAAGCTTATTTGGCTTTTTTAAGGAGGAGGTCTAACTATCCGAAAGTGTAAGCTGGGCCAGGAACTCACTCCAGGTTTAAGCTAAAATGTAGGTAGGCCAAATCTCAGGTGGATCTCAAAACACACTGCCAATTCTATCCAAGAGTGTTTGTTGTTGACCAAAGGACACAGGAAATAGCTTTCCAAAAGATGGACTGAATTACTTCCAGAGTAGAAGGATCTGTTGTACCCAGAATCTCACTTAAAGTAAGCAAATCATTTTGAAGATACAACATCCATTTATTAGCATGCATACAATACAATGTAGGCTAAAGTCCCAGCAAAACACTGGCAGCTTGCTGAACAGCCCTAAGCAAAACATAACCACAGCCTATGTAGTTTTAGCCTACTATATTACAAAGACAAAACAACGAAAAAGGCAGACACAGTGTAAATTACGGCATGATGTTGGAATGCTATTTGGTAAACCCATCTAGGTTGCCTTATTTATCCCTTTCCCTGGATCTGTCATGTCATATTTGCACAGAATTACACACCATACATGAACAAACTTAAGACTTCCACTTTGAATAATTTGATTGCTACAAAGCATATTGTTATGTCTTGGTGCTTGCAAATTTGACAATCATTTTACAGGGATTTTGCATTTTGTTGAGAGCTTATGTAGTTGGTGATTCCAGTTACTGTAGCTGGAAATGAATGTTTAAATACTTGACTTGCTCAATTATTGGAAAACTTAAAATATCTTTTAGTGCAAGCTAAGACCTTTGCTATAGCATAAATAATGTCTAGGATATTTTTCGCCTTAAAACAAAAGAATATTATTGCTCCTAAGCATCTGTCAACACCAACTGGCCTTGTGATGACTGCTAATATGAAAGCTAATACAGAGGCTCACCAATCATAATTTATTTTAAAGAATTCTGTGGAGAAATTAGTCATCTCCTGCTGCTTTACCATTCTGAAATTCAGAGATCAATTTTAAGGATTTCTGAATTTGAAACTGGTAACCACTCAGCCAATTGGAATAGCTAGGCTTTCTCTTCTGACTGATGTATGAAATAGACAGTGGTAGTAGCTCAGGAACTGTATCTAATGGCTCTACTAGATATACAAGGCATCAGAACAGACTAAGGTTTGCCTAGAGTACTGCTTGTTGGACTATTCCCAGATTTCCAAGAGATAGTTTAAAATCTCAAGTTTCTGAATTATAGCACTTTGCTGTTTCCTGACAGTTGTGAGAAATTGTCTGTTACTTTTCAAGATTGTCTCCTGTTATGAAGTCATTATTTGGTTTCACTTTATTGCTGGCATAGTGCCTGTACTATGAAATAGGGAGCAGAAGCTTGATTGACATTCATCTGTTGAAAACCTGGATTGGAAGAATTTGAAAGGAAGTCATGTAATTACTCATTCTGATTATTATAAGGGGAATTGCTGAAGTTAAGATTAACAATTAAAGTTAAGTTAGCTTTAAGTTAAATTTAAGTAGAGTCCTAAGACTGTTGTCTGTATTATTAAGAAGCCACCCAGCATCAAAGCCCACTTAGGGAATTGGGGTATGAAGGAGCTGGTTCAAGGACAGGGCAATTCTTTTCTGGGAGGCTCGTCAATCTGAATTGATGCTGTTGTCCAAAATTAGAAGTGTTATTTGAGCTGGTTGAAGCAAATCCTTGGAGATATCAAAAGAACAGAGGAGGATGGATTCCTGTTTCTTTGGATGGCAGTAAGTGAGATCTCTGATTAACAGAGGTCAAAATATATTTGAGAAGATAATTTGGGAGCAGAAAAAGTGCTACATTTTTCATTAATTGTTGCTATATTGGACCATATTGAAAATATGTCAGTATTGATTTGTCAACAGTTCAGAATAGGAAGGAACTGCTGTTATTTATTTATCTATTTACTGCCAAAGTTATTCAAATACCAGTCTCGAAGCAGAAGTAAGATGAGGTTTGGATCTTGGTTGCTTGCAATTAGAATGAATCTTCCTTTTTTGCTTTGCTTTTCAGAATAATTTTATTGAATATTATATTTCAATATATATTTTATTATTTGCAATAGTAAAAACTAATACAAATAGGAAGAAAAAAGAGTAGAAAGCGTAAAATGTGTTGAGAAAAAGAAAAAATGCAAAAGAATGAAATGACTTTCAACTTTAATCACAAGTGTAAACAATTTTAGTAATATCCTCTTCATCCCACATCCCAGAAGTGTTGCTAGAAATAAGAACACATTTAGTTTAAACTTGATCAAGTAAGCCAATGTTATATTCCTTCTTTTTACTTCTAACGCTGCAGGGAGAAGTTGCCAAAAGTCAATTGACTTGAAGGCAAAAAATTTCCCTCTGTCACCAACTGCCAAGCAACTGATCAATACACTGACAGCTGCAATCCAGTTCCACATGCACCACTAGCCTCCTTGTCATCTTCAGTACCTCTACCAAGGGTAGATATGACTCCACCTGCCCTGGGGACACCCCTGACTATTTTTGCCTACTGTGATGGATTATGTGAAAACATAAGGATTGTCTATGGGCACAGTTTGGAAACGTCAACTGGCCCCAATGTGATAGTATAAAGGGTTCCTCTTGATTCTGCAGCATCACTCCTAAGCTAAACAGCAACACTGGCTCAATGGCTTTCCAAGACCAAATCTAGATGTTTAATTCAATGTGGAAAAATTTACAGAGCCTAGGTAAGCTGAATTACCTGCAGGACTCTACTCCTACACAGTCCATTCTTCTCAGTCCTTTAAGGGTAGCAAGATTAAAGAACATACATGGCAGAGATTCAAGGAATGACACTTTCAGACACTAAAAAAAGCCTGTTGGAAACATTCAGTGTCCCTTTTTAAGAAGAATCAGATCGAGGCTAGGCTGTTCTAAGTTTCTTTCGCACCTGTCTACTTTCCCAGGGCTGAGCAACTATTTGTCTCTCCTTCCTCCTTTTGTAGAACTAAATTTTGCACTCACAAGTCTTCAATGGGGCATGTGTTGCAGATTTCCTATTTGGATATGTCCAATATATTTATTTAGGAAAGTCTTAAAGTCACATCCCCTTTAACAAGCTTTTAGCAGATCTGTGAAGTTTTTTCCTCCAGCAAAATACTGCTTATGCAGTATCTTGATAATCCGGAGAACAATTACAAAGACTAAATATCATGGCACCTTGAAAACTAACAGTAAATATGTAATACCATAAGCTTTCATGAGCTACTGTTTACTTTATCAGCACATTTAAGCTTGTCACATAATGCATAGATTTGTTTTTAAGATTATCATAATCCTTCCTTGGTTTCTGTTCCGAAGATTAAGCTGGCAACCCCTCTGTATAATTCTTATACAAATTACTACTGCTGCTGTTTAAGTAACATTTTATTCTTTTAAAAGTGTTAAATGTCAAATGGAAAGAAGAGAACATTTAGTTGCATTTGTCTTCCCTTTCCATAAAGGAAATGCAAAAACAGAATAAATACACAATCACAAAGTTAGAAATTAATTGTTTTTGCCAGTTTCTTGCCTTTCCTTCAGGAGCTCAAGGTGATGTACTTTCTCCTCTTATTTTTTTTCCACAACAGCCCTATGAGGTGGACAGTAGC
This sequence comes from Pareas carinatus, assembly GCA_032468095.1. NCBI lineage: Eukaryota > Metazoa > Chordata > Lepidosauria > Squamata > Pareidae > Pareas > Pareas carinatus. The sequence goes on from JANHFO010002546.1 coordinate 337,538, forward strand.
CAGCTCAAAGATCATGCCAGCTTAGGTGCCCAAGGGTAAACTTGAACCACGCCCTTGCCAGTTATTGTCCAGCATGCCAACCACTATGCCACACTGATTTTACATTTAGCAGGGAAGGCCAACAAAAACACCCACAGGTCAAATGGTGGCTTTCTTTTTTATATAATTATACTGGAGAGATTCAGTGATTAAGTCATTTTCTTCCAATGTTTTACATTTGTTCCCGGGAGACACTGCAACAGCTGATGAAAAGAATGACAAAAGGTACTTGAACATTTGGGCTCATGTTGAAAGGCCAATTTGCCTTTCTCTTGGCACTTGAAATTGAAAATGCACCCAAGCAGGCTTTGGGGAAGATGCAGGAAGTCAAGGTGTAGTACCATCCCTGCTGTTGCTACTTCAATCCACCTGCTCCTTATTTCAGATGAGCCAGTTCTTTGTTTTTCTCCCAAATCTGGGGACTGTTCCAATTGTCTACTTTCTTTTTGGCTGTGTTTAGAAGGAAACAGAAGAACCTTCTAATCTGCAGAAGATTTAAACTGCACACTGACCAAACTGAACTTTCTTTTAATAGGCCAGTGGTCCTGAAAGGCAAAGAGCATCTTTACCTCTCCATAGCTACAGCCCTAAAAGAATTAGTCCAAAGATAGTATCTGAATCAGGAAGAACTCCTAATTAAGACAGCCAGTTTGGTCTAGTAGTTAGGGCAGCAAGCTAGAAACCAGGAGACTGTGGATTTTAGTTCCACCTTAGGCATGACAGTCAGACTTTTGACTTTGGGCCAGTCACTCTCTCTCAAGCCAATCCATCTCACAAGGTGGTTGCCATGGGAAAATTAGGAGGAGGAAGGCATGTTGGATATGTTTACTGCCTTGAGTTATTTATAAAAATAATAAGGACAGGACATAAATAAATAAAATATATCTCCTCACTTCCAACACCAACAGAACATTTCCTCGTAATGCAAATGCCACTTTCAGATTTTCTTCAGAATGAAAGGAAAATTACATTTCCAATTTTCTCTCCATCTTTCCAATTTCTGCTTTATGTCTCCGCCTCACACTGCAATACATAAAGCTAATGCTATTTACAGTTTTCCAAACTAGCGTATTAAATGCAAACTTGCAGTAAATGGCACTTCTAATTTGGACCTGTGACATTGTTTGAAATTGCCAACCAGTTGGTTTGGATTACATTGTTAAAATGAGCCTATTTCCTGCTTTTCCTTGCATTGTCATTCAAGTTCATATGGTACCAAACATACCTTTATGCAACCATGCTCCATTAAATCCCTTTGACTTAATGACCCCTTTCATGAAAGTATCCCTACCACAATAATACAGTGGTATGATATAAACAAAGACATTGTAGGAATGATCCATTGCCCAGACATATTCCAATTAAAGTATCCATCAATCAGACCTGCATCCCAATAAATATCATCGAAACAGCTCCTAGAAAAATATACCCTTTAACATCTAACACACAGAGCTAAATCTGTTGACCTTATTCTTTTGAATAAACCCAGTATAAAGCAGTGCTGGGTACTTAGCAGCTCAAGGGCCAAATATTTTCTTCATGTAGCCTTTGCCTTAATTTCAAAAGTTTCTAGTTTGGGTTTCTTATAGAGCTATCCTTCCCTTAGCAACAGCCTACTGTTTGCACACAGAGAGAATTTGTTCCGGGTCTACTTCATTCCATGCTTCAGAGATGGTATCATGCAGCCTATCTCTTAGGGAATGCAATCCTCAGTTGGAAAAAGGTTTGCCTATCTATTATACAAAGGATGTACACATTTCAAGGAGCAATCAAGGATGCATTCTGCATATGTTACCTCTCTGCTAGAAATAGTGACTGAAAATATGCTAGCCAGAAACATTAAACATACTGAATTGCTCACCTTGCTTTCTGGAACAGGAATTAAGTGTTGGATAAACCATGCAATTGCATCCAGCAATTTGGAACTCAATTTCCAAACTGCCCATCTGTCATGAGGTTATTGGACTTGAAATTCAAAATATCTAGAAGGCACGAGGTTTTCTACATTTCATCCATGTATAGTGAACCTATTTATTTGACAAGAAGACATAACAGTCTTATTTCTCCATTCAGTTCAGAGTTGAGAGTCTGGTGCTTCACCAACTATTTCCTATTCTGTGCCTTGTTTAGGCTTCCCATTCAGCTTTAGTTGTACTTAGTAAAACAGATTCAATTTGATTTAAGTGAACTTGTTCCAGAAAGCTAGTAATGTAACCAAAATAGGTACAGTGCCCCGTCACCATGCATATGTATGTGCATATACTGAATAAAAGAATTCATTAAGCTATGTATCATGCAGATTTAGCAATGACTTATAAGACTGTAATGGGAATTCATATATAATGAGTGCCTTTCATTCTACAAGGTTTTAAAAACTGGGCATCAATTCAAACTTTTGGTTTGATGCATGCTTACTCAGAAATAAAAACCACTCAGCTTAAAGAAAAACTATTTTTATTGTGTTGGTCCATTAGCATTTTAAAATAATCAAGAAAATAATACAATTGTTAAGATCCACCAAAAAGTTACAACAAACCCCGCAGCAACCCTTCAGACCCTTTTTCAGAATACAAAGGTTAAAAGAAACAGAAATAAAATGGGGAATTTAACAGATATGACTCAATATGATGAATCTTGTAATTTCATTATGCAAACAAGATTATTATTTTATGACACATAAAGACTCCTTCGTAGATTCTGTGAGGCAATTAAAACAATTCTGTTCCATCTTGCTTTCAACTAGGGATGATTGTTTTGTGGTACATGTCTTGGAAGAATGGAGGCTTTTCTTGCATAATATGGTTTTAATTTTAGGATGATTTTTATAAGTTGATGACAACATATACCACTCGGATTACAGATTGAAATAATTTTTTTAAACTATAGGATGGGATTGTGGAATCTTGATGGAAGGCTCTTACAATTTTGAACTAGTTCCTAAAATGTATTTATCTATTTGTTTATTTATATTCAGTTTTTTTTAATGAATAACTCAAGGTGTCAAACATATCCAACACACCTTCTTTCTCCTATTTTCCCCACAACAACAATCTTGTGAGGTAAGTTGAGCTGAGAGAGAGTGACTAGATCAAATAATCATGCTTGAAAGATATATCTGAGAAACTTTCTTCAGAATGTTTCTGACATGATAAAATTAGAGGAGATTTATTCTCAATAAGCAAGAAAGAAGTGGGACTTGTGTATTCCTCTCATGATGAAAGAAAAAAACCAAGATTTGTTGTTGTAATGGCTGCAGAACTCTGGAAAAGAAGAAGAGTTGGTTATCTCAATCATGTGACTTTGGAAAGTTTGTTGCTGGGACTCAAGTTACTTTTCTCGAAATGTCTGTTTGCTAATTATATTAACATATACCACATTTATGAAAAAATATTTCTGATATGAAATTTATTATGGAACTCCCATAGTTACATTTAATCTTATCATTTGTACTGGCTTGTACAACCGGGTACAAATGCAAATGCAATGAAGCAACCTAGAACTAAGGAGCAATTTACTGACAATTAGAACAACTTGCCTCCAGAAAATGTGAATGCTCCAACGGTTTTTAAGAAGAGATTGGACAACTATTTGTCTGAAATAGTATAAGGTTTCCTGCCTGAGCAGAGGGTTGGACTAGAACACCTCCAAGGTCCTTCTCTCCTCTCCTCTCCTCTCCTCTCCTC
>JANHFO010002546.1:354850-370303 GCA_032468095.1 Pareas carinatus
ACAATAGATCCCTTCAGCTAAAGGATTACTGGGGAGGGGGGAGGGGAAGGAGAATGGTATACCTCCTTGTTTGCTTCGGAGGATTCCCCCTCAATTCCCCTTTGTGGGCCTGCAGACTGGAGCGAGCATTTCCACCTGGCTGAGTAAGACACCCCCTTCAGTGCAGGTTTACCCTGTCATCGTTATTTAGGCCACTGAACGGGGAGGGGAACCCCCCCCCCCCCGCAAAAGCCAGCAGCTCTCAAACATGACAGCCTTTGCTCAGCTAGTGTGGCCTGGGACACCATCGCCTGATTCATACGGATGACGGCCTCGTTTCGGATTGCCTTGGCAGGTGGACAATGGCGGGCGATGGCTAATCTGAACCCAGGATTGGCAGCAGTCCTCAGGGAGACATGCCAGCTACCCTTCTCCTTTCTAGTCAAGAGAACGTCTCTCCTTGCAGTGCTGGGCACGGGAAGGGCCCCAATTCAGGAACAACATTTCGTCCTTTGGCCTTCCGTCCCCATGAAATCAGCCACTGATTGCTTAGAGGTTGAGATGGGGGGAAGGGGGGGGAGAGAGAGAGAGACAAATGGGCAATCACTTAGGAGCAACACTAATCAATCAATCAAAATAGAGCTAGAAGGGACCTTGTAGGTCATCTAGTCCAACCCCCTGCTCAGGCCGGAGACCCTACGCCATTTCAGACGCGTGGCTGTCCAGTCTCTTCTTGAAAGTCTCCCGTGTTGCAGAATTGGCAACTTCTGGAGGCAGCTTCCATTCCACTGATTAATTGTTCTCACTGTCAGAGAAATTTCTCCTTGTTTAACTGCTGTATCACTTAGCATTTGAAATTCTGGTTTATTAAATGGTTTATTAAATGGGGACTTAAGGGAGGTTCCTTCCTCTATCGTAGGTCAACACCTTTTTAAATCCTGCTTCTTGTTTTTGCCTTTTTTTTAATGGCTGGTCTAAGGACTGTATTTGAATGTACAGTATTTCCTTGAGCCCTCTGTACTTTTGCTATTCTCATTGACCGTATTCCCTGGAATCGTAATTCTGCAGTCTTCCTCAATATAAATATTTATGACTTCGCTTCCTGAGACCTGTTGGATGTCTTATCTTGTTTTTATTTTTGATCTCCCTGGGTATCAAAACATCCTAGCCTACCTTCTTTAATCACTCTGATGGCGCCGTCTTATTGTGTCAGATGTCTTTTACAAAACGTCAAAACAATTTCAGCTTTCATGCAGAGGTGCCAATATTTGAAAGGAGATGAAATAAAATGGGCATGTCTGCCGAGTCTGTTCAAGGCAGAAAAACAAGTAATTTGGCTTTCTCAGAAAATGCAGGTCGTCCTCAAATTATGAGTCCAATGTTTAGTCCAATTGAACTCAAAATTTATGTTGCTACGTAAGACATTTGTTAAGCGGGTTTTCCCTTTCTTGCCCCAGTTCTTAAGAGAACAATTGCAGTTGTTAAGTGAGTCACACTATTGTTAAGTGAATCTGGCTTCCCCATTGACTTCATTTTTCCGAAGGTCACAAAAGGGGAACACATGACATAATCACATCACTACAACCGTTGTAAACTTGAATCAGTTGCCAAGGATCTGAATTTTGATCACATGACCATGAGGATGCTGGGAGGATTGTAAGTGTGACATTTTTAGTGATGGTGTGACTTTGAACAGTCATTAAAGGAACTCCAGGACTGCCTGTATAGACGAGGGCAATTCGGAAAAAACCTCTCCGTTTGGTTATTCAGGACAGACGCTTGTAGATACAGAACTTTTATGATACACATTAGAAAACTACAACATGAGATGACTTTTCAACATCATCGCCTTTCCAATGGAGGCCCTTGCAAGGTTTGAAATTCCTCCTGCAAAGAAATCTCCTTCCTCGGAAGGAAGCCACCCTGGAACAGCACCGTGAAGCGCATTGTCATCATCGAAGCAGTGCAACACAAGCGTCAGGGCAGGTTAACTTCCGGTGTGGGGTTGCTTCACAATAATGCTCGCCCGCACTCCGCTAGACGCACTCAAGAACCTTTGAAGTAGTTCCAACATTGGGATTTTTTGGATCATCCCCCCATCCCATAGCCCAGATTCGGCGTCGATCGACTCCCACCTCTTCTGTCTTCCTTCCCAGGAGGGAGATTTCTTTGCAGGAGGAATTTCAAACCTTGTAAAACGTTATGACAATGGCCTCAATTTGAATAACAATTATATCAAAAAGTAACATAATGTTGCAGTTTTCTAATGTGCATAACAAAAGTTCTGTAGCTGCGAGTGTCTGTCATTGATAACCAAAAGGAATTTTTCCCCCCAAATTGCCTTCATATGTGGACTTATGAGGAATTCTGGGAATTGGAGTCCACCCATCTTAAACGTTGTGGCCTCTTGAAAAGTCCTGTTCTATGGCCTTGAGACCATCTTTTCTAATTGCCTTCTTAACTTTTAATGAAATCTTGGCAAACCAGTGTATTTAGAAGTCATCTTTTGTTTTTAAAACAGATTAATTTCCTTCGGTTTCTACACCATTCATTTCAAAAGATCAGTTGTAAATCCCAGAGAATCAAATTCTTTTGCCATTCATACATTCACATCTGGCCCATTATCCCTGTTATTCACTTTTTCATTAAGCCAAAGGGATTTCCATGATAAAATTGTGGAATGGATTTCATAACATTTGTTGAGCTGGCTAGAAACAACAATCCCTCTTTTAAAAAATAATCAGCCAGCTATTTTAAGAAGATTTTAAAATAATTAAATATGAAATCCATAGAGTGCTCAACAACATCTCCTCCCCCCTCCCAGCCATTAAGGTCAGAATAAAAATAACATGCTGGTCCCTCAGATCTAATCATGAATTTTGGTTATTACACACAGCTGGAATTCTGCTGAAGAGATTCAATATATTAAAACATTACTTGCTATTTCCCTTCTTCTTAAATCGTCATGTGGTCTTGTGTTTTTTCAGAGACACCATTTTTAATGTCTCCCTTTTGGAGCGAGGGGAAAGAAACTTGGAACACTCTGGATACATTTAATTTTGAGCAAAATGGTTAGAGAATCAGCGTGTGACATCTCCATGGTCAGATTTAATCTTGCTCTAAAACTATCTTCATCACTGCATCGAACAACAAAAACCAACCATAGAATTAGCCCTTGACTTACGACCACAATGGACCCTCAAATGGACATCTGTCAAGGACGTTTTGGCCCTGTTTTACAACTTTGCTTGTCACATTTGCTAACTTGAATGAACTGCCGTTGTTAAATCGAGGGACAACCTTGTGAAGAGAACCTGATTTCCCTGTGGACTTTGTATGTTGGAAGATCTCAAAAGGGGATCACATGACCTCTGGACACTGCAACCTCCATAAATGTGAGTCAGTTCTCAAGCATCTGAATATAAATCAGGGGACCGTGGACAACAGTCATCAGTTCCTTTTTTCGGTGCCATTGTAACTTTTAACAGTCACTAAATGAACGGTTGTAAGTGGATTAGGATGCTTCACAATTTTGCTGGCCAGGAAACAACATCTTCATCTGATGGCCACAAGAAGGGAGCATCCCATACACATTGCACAAAAACTGTATTTGGTTACTTATAAAGAACATCTTTCTGTAGAAGGAGGAAGATTACAACTTAAATCATTAGGTATTATGAAAGAAGGAATAGTTAACTCATGGTTTCAATATGGACAGTTGCAAACCAGATGGAAAGAGGATCAAAAAATTGGTATCATATACAATGATGAAAATCTGGTAAAACAAATTAGGGATCAAACTCAATTTCATATCAAAAGATTGTATAATGTGTTGATAGAGATAGATTCGGAAACAGAATTGGTTAAAGATTGTATGATTAAATGGGCACAAAATTTTCAGGAACCTATAATGTTGGATACATGGGGAAAAATTTGGGTGACTAATGTAAAATTTACACAAGCTCAAAACTTCAGGGAAAATTTTATAAGATGTTTTATAGATGGCACATGGACCCTAAAAAGCTAGTGAATATGTATCCAGATGTACAGGGTAAATGTTGGAGATGTGAGTGCGAAAATGCAACATACTTTCATATTCGGTGGACTTGTAAAAAAGTTAAAGCATTTTGATTTTAAGCAACAATTTGGTGGGGGAATAGAATGTAGAAATGCTATTTACATGTATGAATTCAAAAGTGAAACCGAATTTGAACTAAGAACTCTAGTTAAAAAGGTATTGGACAGGAGATACTAATGTGAAACAGAGCTGCAAAGAAAAAGATACTATATAGATAGTTGAAAATAAGCTCATGAATAAGATGTATATTCAGGATTTAGGGTCTCTTTTTGTTGAAATGCAATTGGATAAGATGAAAGTTTTCATTTTTACCATAAAGAGAATAGTGTGTTACAGAAGATATAACAGGAAATAAATAGCCAGAAGAAGGTGAAATGTGACAAGATAGGTGGTATATTTAAATTTTTAAAGTGGAAATGAATGTAAGAATTGTGATTGTAGTTGTGTTATTTGGGGAAGGGACACTGTTATTCCTGGATGTTTTATTATAAATAAGAGATATGAGATTGAATATGATCAATAAGATACATATTTAGAACTTTATTGATGGAAATTTAAATAGATAATGTGATTGTTGTTATGGTGGAAAAGACAATATTATTGATGTTTCTTATACTAAAAAATTGTACTTTTTGTAAGCAAAAAATATAGTGGATGAACAGGAGGCACACCCATCAGGATGCTTTACAGGAAAATATATTATTTTAATTAAACAGCTAATAAAAATTTTTAAAAGGGGAAAATAAAGAAGAGGAAGATGGAAGAAGAAAAGAAAAAGTAAGGGAAGGGGGAAGAAGGAGAGAGGGAAGTAGGGAAAGCAATCAAATGTTTTGCTTTATTTTGAATGCAAAAGCCAAAGACTCCATGTTTGTAATATTGATGTTTTAAAATGTAATCAACAAAAAACTCTAGAGGGAAGGAGGAGATGAGGAGGAGAGAGAAGGAAGGGGGAAAATAGGAGGGAAGTAGGGAAGGGAGAGGAGAGGAAGAGTGGGGAGGAAAGGGAGGAGGGAGGTAATTTATGGTAATTGTTTTTTTTGTTAATGTCTTGCTCTATATGGAATGAAAAGGTCAAAAAAATTATGTTTGCAATACTGATGTGCAAAACTGTAGCTAATAAAAAGAATTCTTAAAAAAGAAAAAATACTTGAAAAATGTGATGAAGAACTAAGGTTCAGTAAAAATGGACTCTTCTAATTATATGCTGACATTCAGATTCATTCACAATATCATGAAGTCTGCAAAACTATTTCAATTGAATCATCAATTAGTAGCAGTAGAGTAAACCTTTTCTTTAAAAAATTCATCATTTTCTAGCTCAGAAAAATATTATTTGTTCTAATATTAATCATTAATTCCTTGAATGTTATTTTTAATTATTGTTCCTTGTCTCATCGGTGCATTGTATATATCATATTTGCACTGCACAAATATACTGCTCATTTTAAGTCATTGTCAGACTGAGTCATGGCCAAAAAAAGAAGATAGATCAGAATAAAAACAGTTCATATCATATGACTATTTGTGCAACATGCCTATTCAAGATGAAATGTACCATAGTTGACTCAATTAATTTAATTTTCTGGATTCACATAAAATGTCAAATCACTTGGCTTGGGTGCACTACCCTAAAACATAGTTAACTAGTTTATGGCTTAACATGGTAGGGAAACATAACCATTGACTGGTATTTTAAGCTGCTGTGTTTTTAATTATGTCTTAGCAGATGCCACTACTTGGCCAACTTAGTCTGTGCTTTGAAGTTACACAGAGTCAGGACTGCTTAGTGCTTGAATGGGAGACCACCAGAAAATTCTGGGTTGTAAGCTGGACTGACAAATAATCAAATGACTTGTACTGTTTCCAAGAACATGACAAAGGCGTTGCCATGAAATCAGCAGCAGCTGAACCCAACTCAAAGGAAATTTTACCAGGCTACCAGATTTGGACTACAGAACTCCAGACAACCACTAGATGGCAACAAAGAAATAAAGACAATATGTTTGTTGTCAGTTCGGGTTTTTGCACCCTAGATCTTGAGTTTTTAGTGAAATGGCAACAAATGAATATTTATTTATTGAATCAATTTGTATAACTTCCCAACTCAACATGTGATTCTGGGTGGTGTACAATAACAAAATAAAAATAAAAATCACAACTATCCAAAAATTAAAATACATAGCAGTTGAGAAAGTATTACAGTCCAAAATCGCTACCATATCCAGGAGATAGGTCTCTCCACATACTTAGAACTCCAGACCTGAGTACAAAACCAGCTTTTTAAGACAATATAAAAGGGTCAGGCCCATCCTGATCATCAGAGGAAGAATGTTCCATCAACAGAACAGCAGAAAAGGCATGGCTTCTGGGCCCTTCCTACTGGCATTCTTTAGTCAATGGACATGAAGATGCTCATCTGACTGAATTAGATGGGTAGAAACAACCAAGCTGAGACAATCCCTCAAGTAACCCAATCCAAGCCATAAAGGGCTCTAAGGCTTCTAACCAATATCTTGAATTGCACTCATAATACGCACACTGGCCACCAATCCAGCTCATGGAGTAGTGGTATTTTATGTGTAGGAAACCAGCACCAACATGGCCAGCCTCATGTAGAACATATTGTGGTAATCCAGACAGGAGGTCACAAGGTCACATGAGTGATATGGAGCAGAGCTTCCCAATACAGGAATACCACAACTGATGCACAACCTAAAGTGTGTAAAGGTCCTCCTAACCATGGCTACCACTTATTCTTCAAGCAGGAACCGTAAGTCCAGGAGGACACCCACATAGTGTATCACCATCATCATCATCTGAATAATGCAATGTCATCCTATTTTATCTTGCAAAAATAAATGCAACTACTATTCATGGGTTCCTTCTGGTGGTTTATCACAAACTCGTGATTCATATAACTCTTAAGAGTGTCGCGACTGACTCGCTGCGTAGCCTACTCGCAAGCAGACAACAATTACATGGGAGGGAGGAGGGAAGGCATTGGAATGTGAGGGTGGTTGGGAGGGACGCTTTGGAATGCAAGTGTGCCATCTGGATGCCAGAGACAAACTCACCCTCAAAGTTGTTCAATGGGAAACCTCCAAGGTAGACAGATCGCTCTCAAAACAACCTAAGTGCAACTGATTGGTGGACAAAGGTCGAGGGAAAGAAAAGGGGATTTTTTCTTATGCTTTTTGTGCATAAGATATTAGAATGGACTTTGCCACTTCTGCACCCACACAGCTTTCAGTATAGTCTAGTATATTCTTGAGGAAAAAATATTTCAGGAGTTTCTTTTGCTGGTTAGTTTATTGGGACAGTTGAGAAAGTGAGCCTTCAACTGATAGAATGGCACATCCAAATCCATAGAGGAAAATGACTAGTAGCTGAGAGCTGATGTGCCTAACAATTTGCCTGCCTGCTTTCATTACTTTTTCCATTTCTCTTCTCTTTCTACATACTTAAAATGAATGTGGAGAAATACTGCTCAACTTAAACAAAAATCCCAAACTCAATGTTTTTCTATCAGAAATGACATTGCTGGTGTTATGGTCATCTTTCCTTCTCTCATTCATTCATAAATTTAAATAATAAATTTGTTCATAAATTTAAATAATAAATCACATAGATCACAGCTAAATGACTACAAACCAATCACACTGACATCTGTAATTATGAAAACCTTTTGAAAAACTAGTGATGGTTCACCTGAAAACCATCACAGACAAACTACTAGACCTTGCAAACAGATCGGTGGATGATATTAATATGGCTCTACACTACATACTTCAACATCTGGATTTTCCAAAGACATATGCAAGTATCCTTTTTGTGGACTTCAGTTCTGCATTCAATACCATCATTTAAAATATTCTTCTAACCAAACTGACTCAGCTAGCCATGCCTTACCAAACCTGCAAATGGATTATAAGAAGCTTTCTAACAGACAGAAAGCAGCAGGTGAAGGTAGGCAAAATAACATCAGATACCTGTACAATCAGCACAGGAGACGCTCAGGACTGTGTGCTCTCTCTTCTCTTCTCCCTGTATACCAATGAAAAAACCCTCTGTCAAAAATACTAAAATTTGCAGATGCTACAACAGTGATTGGCCTCATTTGAGACAATGATAAATCTGCCTACAGACAGGAAATTGAACAACCAGTCTTGGGGTACCAAAACAATCTTGAGCTGAACTGACTCAAAACTGTAGAAATCATTGTTGATTTTAGGAAAAACCCTTCTACCCCATCACCTCTCACAATATTAAATAATACAGTATCAATAACAGAGACCTTCAAATTTCTAGGTTCCATAATATCACAAGATCTAAAATGATCAGCTAACATCAAAAATGTCATTAGAAAAGCACAATAAAGAATGTTCTTTCTGAGACAACTCAGAAAGCTCAGACTGCCCAAGGAACTGCTGACATAGTTTTACAAAGGAATCATTGAGTCCATTATTTGCATTTCAGTTACTGTCTGATTTGGCACTGCAACCAAACAAGATAAACACAGACTTCAAAGGTTAATTAGAACTGCGGAAAAAATAACTGCTACAAACCTTCCCTCCATTGAAGACCTGTACACTGCACGAACCAGAAAAAGAGCTCTGAAAGTAATTATAGAACCCTCATACCCTGGACATAATCTGTTTCAATTTCTTCCCTCCAGATGCCGCTACAGGGCTTTGCAAATCAAAACAATTAGACACAAGGACAATTTCTTCCCCCATGCCATCAATCTGCTAAACAATTAACTTCCACAACACTGTTAAATTATCTAGTAGAAATATATCATTATTACCCTTCTCATCTTTCCTATTATTTATTACTTATTACCTATTACCTATTCTTTTATTTGTATGACAATAACTTGTTGCTTACTTCTTAAAATATATAATAGTTGTATCATTTAGTATCCTAGTTTGATTTCTAGATTGATTATTAGTATTCTATGATGGTTCAAATATAGGCTGTCCCAAACCTATTCATATACATATATTCAAATATAGTGTTCCAAACCTTAAAAAAAATGTATGGCATGATGAATGTATTTTGTGACATTGTCTGTCACAAATGTTTTGACATTGTCATGATGAAATGTTTTGTGACATGATTGTACTATATAACATGACGACATGATGAATGTACTTTATGATTATGAATGTATCTTATGAGTATGATCATTGTTTGTCAATTATGGCCTTATGATTGTAATCACCCTTTGTCAATTACAGCCTGTATGTAAGTATAGAGCATGCACATCAGAGACAAATTCCTTATGTGTCCAGACACACTTGGAGAACTAATTCTAATTCAGCCAAATCATAGCAATTCTGTGGGGATGAACTATAAGAAGACAGTGGGCTAGAGAGAAATTTCTCATTCCGAAAACTTCAGAAATTAGGTTCGTCAAATGAGATTAAGTGAAAATAGATTTGGGCAGATGGCTGCAAGTGCTTTTTCAAATAAGAAACTTACACAATGTATTGTTAGAAGATATCATTATGGTAATCATGTTAAGGAGCTTATATAACCTGAAAAGGGGGTTTAGCAAGTTCATCTGCAGTTATTAATCATGGGGTAAACTGTGCCTACATATGCAAAAGCTGAACGCTATGAATACAACATTGTGAAAAATAAATCACACAGGAGAACTCTTTGCCTCTGAGTTCTCTTGTCGGTTTCTCAAAAACATTTGCCTGGCCACTGATGGAAACAGAATGCTGAACTAAAAGTGTTCCAGATCTGATCTTGTATGGCTCTACACACACACACACACACACACACACACACCAATTGATGTTTCTCTATATGGAAACTCTGAAATGCAGGGACTCAGTACTCAGAAAAGATTTCTGTCTATTAAGCTTCTTTCATTGCTCTTTAAAAAACTAAGCAGTAAATGGACAGGGAAATGACACCTTAGAATTCTGGCAAAACTCCAAAACTGAAATCTGTGCTTGGTAATATTAATGGAACTGATGAGGTTATCTCTGGGGAGTTGATGCCATTTTCATTTACTGAAGGATCAGAAGCCATTATGCTTTCTTGGTTTTTAAAAAGTCAATCTATGCTCCGGTATATGAATGTTAAGGCCCCAGCTAAAACCGTTTTGAAGAGTACTTTGTACTGTGCCTTCTTAAATGTCTGTTTTGATGTTGCTTTTATTACTGTTTGTCGCTTTTATATGGGTAAGCTCCCTCGGGAGAACTTTCAACCTTAAATGTAGGCCAGAAATATTTTAAATAAATGAAAATGTCATCTCTTATTATTGAACTCTTTTGAAAAATCGCTTCCTGACTTTTCAAGTTTTCCTGACTTTTCATTGTCAAGAATATTAGAACTAAACTCTATCTGGCAGGGGTTTCGGGGTGGATGCACAATAAAAATGTGAAACACAATACTTAATTATTCTCCTCTCAGTAGCTCTCAAATAGAAATAGAAAGTATAACCATTAAAGGTAATTATGCCAGAATCTGAATTATGGCATTAATGATAAATCTGGCATACTAACAAATTCAGCAACTTTGAAAAAAACGTCTGCTTCTTTTTCAAATATAATAACAATATAATGATGACTCTTTTCCTATTATTCAGACACCTATGTTTTTAAATAGCTTTCAAATATATGTTTTCATATATGAAAAAAGCTAATTTATAAGACTGTCAACACCTATAATACAGAAATAACCATATGCTGAAATGTGTAGGTGTTTGTTTGGCTCTGTGCAATGAAACAAAGGGATGAAAAGAAAAGATGTACTATTTCAAAGCAATCAATTTTCCTCAGTACATACATGACACAACCAACTGAAACACAGAAGAGTCTCCCTGCAATTCACCATGAAAATTTGGGCATATTTTGTGTCCCTGAAAATGTACCTTTTCCCTCAGCTGTGCAAACCTTCCATTTCTCTGCCAATACTTTCCCACCAATTTATGTGCTCATTAAACCATTTTCCTGCCTGGCACAATCTTCAACCCTGATACACTTGCTGCAGGTCTTGCCACAATAAGGTAGAAGTGAACAGTATCTTAAAGCTCTTCATTTCTTACCTGGCTCTGTGCAGTTCTTTTTGTGTGACTCATTATGTGATGCCATCAATTTTCTATTCCTCCATAGTTCTGACAGAACACTTTCGTTGGCAACAGCTGACTCTTGTCCTGCAGAAAAAAAGACACTGTATTTGTAAGGCCAAAAAGGACTTTGGTATGTATGCATGTGCATATATATCCATTAGAAAACCATAATCTGAGACTAAAATGGAAGTTGCCTCCTACTGAATCAAACCATTAATTCATCTTTTTTTCATGTTTTCTGTACACCGCCCTGAGTCCTTCGGGAGAAGGGCGGTATATAAGTCTAAACAAATAAATAAATAAATAAACAAATAAATAAAATAAATCTATCAACACAAATTCTTTCCACCATATAAGCTGGAAAGGAGTCTCCAATAATTTTTTTTGACACATATCAGAATGTGCAATGGAGATTTTTGTATGACCTTGCACTAATTTCTCTCTCTTTCACACTAAGCCATCTCACAGAGTTTTGTGAAAAAGTAAGATACAGCTATTAATACTGATAACATGCAGAAAGTTCCATCTGGATCATGTGAGTGCTCAACACAGCCCAGTTAATCATTTAAGTGTGATGAGAAAGAATGCAAAATGGTAGAGGAGCATGGGATTATCTGGGGAGAGACATAGAATCATAGAATCACAGGATAAGATTCGTCTCTAATCTCTTGCTCAGGGCAGGAATCCAACAGACAAAAATGACTGTTCAACCTTTGATTGAAAAGCTACAGTGAAGAAACATCCACAGCGCTGAGGGACAGGCTGTTCCACTTGCTGAATAGCTTTCACAGACAGGAGATTCCTCCTTATGTAGAGTTTATATCTTTTTCTGTAAAGCTTCCACCCATTGGTTCTTGTCTTACCCTCAGGCACTTAAAAGAATAAATTCATATCCTTTTCCCTGGAATAGTCCTCCGTGTCTCTGAGGGCCACTCCAATGCCACCCCTTAGTCTTCTTTTCTTTAGGATAAATACAGCCCCCTTGTTAACTGCTCTTTATAGGATACAGCTTCCAAAACCCTCACCATCTTTGTTGCTACCCTTTGTATTATTTCTGGTTCTTCAGCTTTCTTTTTGTATTATAACAACCAAACCTGGATACAACACAGGTGGTCCTCACTCATTGACAGTAATTGAGACTAGGAACTCCATCACCAAGCGACGTGGTCATTGAGGCATGATGTCATTTGATCATGCTGACTTACAACAGCAGTTGTGTGATTGCCACTTGTGATCTCCTGCCAGCTTGCTTTTGGTTGTCCGAAGGCAGCAGCGATGGTTGTAAAGGGCAGTCGCGTGACTATAAGATGCAAGAATGTCATAACTGCAAGCTGGTCACTAAATCCCCAAATCATGATCATGTAACCATGGAGATACTGCAACAGCTACAATTATGAGAAGTCATCATAAAAAAACCCTCTTCAGAGCCACAATTTTGAACAGTCGCTAAATGAGTGGACATTAAGCAAGGAGTAGATTATCTGTATTGCAGGTATGATCTGATTAGTACAGGGCAGAACTGGCTCATGCTTAATCTATGGTCTAAATTTCCAGCTCCCATTTTAAATACTATTCCTATCATTTACCTTGTACTATCCATCCCGCTTTTTTCTCCCTAAATGCAAAACATCACATTTCTCAACCTCACAGTTTTTGGAATGTTGTTCAAGATTATTGAGTTCTTTTTGAACCTTGAGCCAGTCTTCTGAGTTATTAGC
This sequence comes from Pareas carinatus, assembly GCA_032468095.1. NCBI lineage: Eukaryota > Metazoa > Chordata > Lepidosauria > Squamata > Pareidae > Pareas > Pareas carinatus. The sequence continues at coordinate 367,713 of JANHFO010002546.1, forward strand.
AATCCTATCCTACCTTGCGTCACCTGCAAATTTGATGAGTGTACTTCTATTCCCTCATCTAAGTCATTTACACAAACATTGAAGAGCACTTAGTAGTATTCCAAAAACATCAGGGATATATTTCTCAATGACCGTGCCCAGGGCAAACAAATTGGCAGAAAATAAGAAGAACAACAAGGAATGAAAGAAACAGGAGGAAAATGCACATTTGCTTCATATTCTCCTTCAGTTCAACAGCCAGGCCATACAGAAGTAATAAAACAATCTGCACAAGACTTGTATTGTTCTCACTTAATAGACGGTTACATCAAGAATCTCTTTCAAGCCTACTATGCAGAGACAATTTCAAATAAGTCTTTATTCTAAAGATGCCCAGTAGGAACCTGCCATTTAAATTCTCATAGAAATGCTAGCTTTAGAAGCACAATAATATAGGCCCCCTGGGCTCATTCTTACAGGTCAGACTTAGAAAATAAAATGAGAAAAGTACATGAAGTGGGCTTAATACCTTGTAATTTAGCAATCTTAGTTATATAATTGAAAAAGTGAAAGATAAAAATATGCATAATGCAATGCACTTATCATGGAATTAAATATTAGAATCCATGTCATTAGAGATTTTTATAGGGGTTAACTATATTTTTATTTCCACAACCTAAAATATTGCATGGAAATGCAAACATTGCAAAGATTTTATTAGATATATGAGTGGAGGATAAGATTTTTGCCTGCACACTGCTGTTCATGATCTGTCCAATAACCTCTAAAACAATTTTTAAGACTTGCTTCTCTACAGGTGTTTCCTCATGACCTGTAAAGAGTTGGTTGGAACGAGCCACCAGGAACCACTGACTTATGAGTACGGATATCTATGCAAATCTATCCAAATAAAAAGAGACCGACACGGCACTCATTCAAAGTTGGTTACATGCATAAAAATACTTTTTTTAAAAGGTGGTGATAGAATATCTGTACGTCTTTTCTTGCACAGTAATTTAGAATCTGCTGAATTCAAACATTTCTCTAAAAAGGATTGTATTAAAATTTGAGGCAGTTTTGATCAGTTTTCCTCACTGATCCTCTACTAGGTACAATTCATATCTTCCTACCATGAATTACTATAAACTTCCTCACTGGGGATAGCAAATCTTACAGTCTAACACGTTGGGAAAAGCAAATAAATTGTCAATGTTTACAAGACACTGTTGGCCAAGTGAGCGACTTCAACTACTGATGGCCTCATCTTGTGTGCTGGTAAAGCACAATCTCAGGTGACCTAGTCAGTTGGGAGCAACCATTTTCTAAATTCTCTCAGGATCTGGCCAAGAAGGTTGAGTGGCTGCCATTTCTTTCGAATTTTTTAATCAGAACAATTTTAAAAACTCCACAATGGTCTTGTGCCTAGAGAGCCAGGGACATGACCCTGAAGAAAGACTCCAGAGACTTCTAGGGAAGCACCAGGTGCAAATGAAAATATGTATTAAGTCCAGAAAGGCAGGAGAGCATTACAAAATGACTCAGACTAGCTCCTCTTTCTCCTTGGTATAAGAGGGAGGAAAGGGAAGACACAAGCGGATTTGCAAGATTCTTTACTATAGCTTATCTCAGTATAGTAAAAAGGTATAAAAAGCAAAAAAGGAAGAAGGAACAAAAAAGTAGAAGGTTAAGTGAAAATAGACAAAGACAGAGACAAAATAGGAAGGAGAAGAAAGTTTAAGAAAGTGAAAAGAAGGTAGGAGGAAGGTAGACGAAAGAAAGAGGAAAGAGGGGGAAAAGGGATAACTAAACTTATTTTAATTACATGCAGCTATTGAAATGTCATAAGATATGCCAAAAGAAAATACAACTATATTAGATGAAAAAGATTGCGGTCTCGTAAGGTTACGGAAACGTTGTAAAGGAAATTATAATAACCTCCAAAGAAAAACCCCAAGCCTTCGGGGCCAAAAGGCTACAAATACGTGGAAGTAACTTGAAACTGCAGCCAAAATACGAATCCATAAATCAGTCATATAATTATTTTAAAAAAATTCTCTTTTTTCTATCTGTATGTATGTGTATCCATATGTGCATAAGTATATATATATGTATATTGAAAAGATGTGTTTTTACTGCACGATGGAAAGCACGCAGGTCGGAGATAGTTCGAATCTCAGGGAACGACCTCCCCCCTGAGATTCGAACTATCTCTGACCTCCGTGCTTTCCATCTTTTTAATCAAGCCGGTTTGGCCTAGTCACACGTTCCCCCCCGCGAAATTTTTATTTTGAATGTTAATTTTAAATTTGGTTTTAAATTGGTTTTATTTCGGGTTTTTTCAATTTTTCAGCCACCTTAAATATCTCTTTTTAATTGTTTCTTAATTCTTGTACTTTAATTGTATATTGTCGGTTTTATTGGCTGTATGCTGCCCTGGGTCCCTTCGGTGTATATATTTAGGTGTATATGTGGGTATGTATATATACATGTATATATGTGGGTGAGTGTATGTACATGTATGTGTATGCATACATATGTGTGTTAGATGTTTTTGTGCTGACACATAATTAAATTCAAGGAAGACTAGGATAGATCTATTTTGAACTTATTAG
>JANHFO010002546.1:370403-382090 GCA_032468095.1 Pareas carinatus
TATATTTATGTACTTTAAAAGAAAATACACACAGAGAAATTATAGTCTTGAATGCAAAACATGTCATATATATAAGTTCATTATTTTCTTTCCATACTCTGCTATTGGTATAATGTAATTAACTCTTACTTTGTGAAAATTAATAAAAAGTTTTTTAAAAAAAGATTCTTTACTATAGGCTATCTCAGTATAATTCCAGTATTTCGGTAGTGTCAAACCCTTGAAGGTCTACCTTCAAGGATTGACAGGTTATTTTTTTCTAGTTCAAAATTGGTGGGATGCAGCCAACCCGTTTATTTTATTCCTCTGTTTTACCTCATGCATGCTGTGGAAAAGTAAAAAAAAAACTAAGATAATGACAGACATCTAATTCCTGTAAAGGTCCCCTTTTCATAGATCTATCTAGGAGTTGAACTCAGGTGGGGAAGTTAATCCCTTGAGCTAAGATCAATCCCTTCCGAGCTAATCGTCTGGATCACATTATTTGTCTGATATGCTGATTCTTATACTCTTGTCAGTATGGGTTATATGAACAAGGGCAGCGTCCTTTTTTTACATTCTTCTTTCCTCTTAATGTCTTCATACAGTATGTGAGAGGGTAGCAATATGTCACTATGACTGAAATTAAAAATTGATTACTAAAAGACCAGGAGAGGGGTACAGAATCCCAGAATCTATCAAAGCAAGTAAGCGAGCGAGGGAAGACATCACACATATTTCTAAAGATAGTTCACAACAGGTGAACCTAAATTTTGTAATGCAGTCATATTTATATATAAGTCCTCAGCCTTACTCCTCCAGCTTATGAGTCAACACTGGGATTTCCTTCATATGGAGAAAATTTCAGCATCAATCCCTCTTAAGTCCAGTCAAAATAATCAGCTAACCAGGTAACAATGAGGTGGTCAATTTTATTGATCACTCTTTGTCTTTTGCCTTGGCTAAACACATACATTTTGTCCTTAAGCATCAAATAGAGAAAAAAAACCACCCTGATTTGATTGAGCTCAGTATTTTAAGGTGTGAAATGTTGCCTTGTGCTTTTGCTTTAAAAGCATCCATTCCAATGTTACCCTTACCCATAATACAAAAAGAAAAGTTGAAAATTTAGGCCTTACCCACCTCAGGAGTGCTACAGAGTACAAATCAAACAATGGCATAGGGCCTGGTTACTTGAGGGACAGTCCCTCTCCCAATTCTATCTGGCAGGGTTGGTGTGTTCCAGGTCGCTTCAATTAAACAATGTCACCTATCAGGATCCCCAAATCACATATTCTCTAGAGCAGCACCCACCTTCTGGAATTTGGTTCCCCTGAGATCTGGATAGCTCCCAATCTGTTGTTTAGAAAAGCCATAAAGACTTGACTCTTTGGCCGGGTCTTTGGCAAAGGACAGGGAGACCATATTTTATCATTATCTTTTATCCTTTTACTGATAGTTGTGAGCTGACCAGAGTTGCTGGAATTCAGGCAGCATCTACTTTTAATAAATTATTACTTACACAAGAGTTCTCCAATCTTGGTTCCTTTAAGGCTTATGGACTTCAACTCCCAGAAACCTCTGATTTACACAATTGAAATCACAGCTGCCAGTTCTTTAGCTGGTGTTGAACTTCATACACGTCAAGTTCTTCCTAAGAACCTAGGATGTCGTAATGTATCAGCATAGTATATGTGCAGATTCAAATAGTGTGGCTTTTGAAATTGACAGATTGAGATTTTACTAATGCAGATTTTCTAGGTGCCATCCAAGAGGTTTTGGAAAGGCACCAGTGTGCTGATAATAATAATTGTTAATGACATTATTTAGGTAAGGCCACACTCCAGTGCAATATAGCATTTCTTGACAACCTGGGAAAATGTCTAGACATTACCAACAAGCTTTTCATTTTCCCCAGTCTTAAAACCTTTACTTCTCTGGTAAAGGTCTGGTATGAAGAGAAGCAATGTTATACCACTGAGAATAGAGTAGCGAGTAATGCTTTCTAAAGGGAACTGAAATCTTGGAATGGGTGGATGCACTTAATTCCTTTGTGAAAGGGCTTTGGGGGTCCTTCTTTGATCGCATGTCTAAGAGATGGGAATGTTGCATTATTTCTAGCTCATTCTTATATAAGCCCACACATCTTCACTGGGAAGTCAGTTTTACTAAATTTGACGGAGCAAATTCCCTGGGAACTACATATACAGGATTGCAGTCTCAGCCTGCTCCAAATGAGAGAAACCACAAAAAGTAGTTTATATTATTCAGGGACTACATATACCACATTTGTTCCTAAGGTGGCTTCTGATGCTGCATTTTTTTCCTCACCTATTATTAGTAAAATGATAATCTAGCCCAAGATAAGAAAAATTGTTAGTCTCAGCTGTACAGGTCATTCCTTTAATAGCCACCTGACAGCATAACAGTTGAGCAAAGTAGCGTTTCCTACTTCTTATTAGAGCGAAACCACTGTACCTGCCAAATCTCTTGTTTGTTTTTTTAAAAATAGTTGTTCCATTTGGTGTGCCCTCTTAATAGCCTCTTTTTAATTCAGAGGATTGACTAAAGTGCAGGGATATAGCATATCCCTAGAACATGACAGATCATTCTAGTTTTTCACCTCATAGACTCTCATCAAACTTCATAGAAGAGACAGCAAAAGTCCACAGCTGATCATTTCTAAACATTGAAAGGCAACCCTACTTTAAATCTGCCCATTTTGGAACATATACAAAGTGAGCAGCATAGAAGAAACAGAAAACACAGGAGTGGTGCAATTTCTGTTCACAAGCTTTATGTAACTCAGTAATGGACTTCTCTAAAGATGGGGGTGGAGTGCATTAGATACAATCATCATCATCATTTTCCAGAAGGAAAGAAAGAAGAGAAGAAAGAAAGGACTGACTTTCTTGTATATCAAAAAATGGGACAATGACCAAATAACTACCTCCAATAGCATACAGCAATATACCACAGATATTTCTTTTCTTTCTCTTCTTCCTCTAATTTCTTAATCACTATTAATTCAATTCATTAATGTTGCTATCCAATCATGAAAATCACTCCAGTGACATTCTAACAGATATCACTTGGGAAAAATGTGGTTCACTTACTAAGTATCTCCAGTTTGATTCTCAGATTCACTTTGGTTTAGACCTTGCATCTGCAAGTCACATGAACAATTCAAAAATGAATACATTTTTTTTCCTAGGGAAAAAATACACCAATCTTCTTGGTATTACAGACTGCTAATTGTTAAAACAAAACTACACTTCTGAGATATTTGCTTAACAATAATGAATCCTTCATGTATTGGTGTCCCTTGAGATCAAATTACCCCCCTCCCCAGTTCTAGCCTAAAATATAATACACAGTTTTATACTGTACATCAAGAAGCAGTACACATCCTTTCAAAAGGCAACACAGTAACGGTATTACGGTAAAATGCTTATTTAAGAAGATATCAGAAAGTCAATATTTTCAAAATAAATGTAAAGATCCCCGCTAGAATATTGCTTCTTTATTGACAATAGATCAAGCACCAAAATAAAACAAAATGATAAAGAAGTATTTATTTTATGCAGATAATTTACAAAACTGCTAAACAAAAGGTGGTCACTTTGCACATTATTCAAAAAGGTTACACAAAGCTATTTTGGTCACTATTAGGATGGCTGCACTGAACTTTCACAGGCCACAACAGGTGAAACCTCTTGCTTATATGTTTCCCAGAGAGTGTCTCACTGAACAGCGATGTGGCAAATAGGTCACCAGATGCAGTTCTCACATCCTCAAGCACCAACATTCAGACATCAAGAATCATTCCCTGCTGAATTAAATCATAAAAATCACTGCTACCTGGGCAGATTGGCAAGGATGACATATGCAAGAGGCAGAGATGCCCTATTTACATACCATGTTAGCCGTTTCCTCGAGCTTCCCTTTCCCCTCGCCATGGGAATGTGTGCAATCCACCTGCATATCCTGTAGGTCATTGCACGCAAACAAACGCACACACACCTACCTAGCTTGGACATACACCAGACGAAGAAGAGGATCGCGCAGAGGAAGCCCAGCTGTTGCAGCAGCATCTCCCGCCTCTTGCGAACTTTCCTCAGTTTGGAGAGCGGAGCCTTGGAAGGGACGTTCGCTGGGACCTCCGGCCCCATGGTGACTCGGGGCCGCCGGAGAGGCTCTGGGGGGCCCTGCGGGCGAGGAGAAGGCGAGGCGGCTCCCGGCGACCTGGCCGGAGGATCTCACTCCGAGGGGATCCCCGCAGAGGGTTTCATAATCACGAGCGAGAACGACGCGAACCTCCGAGAAAGGGACGGGGGGAATCCCGCGAGAGGCCGCTGGGGGCGAGGGGACCCGCTCGGGCCGAGCACCTCAGCCTCGCCGCCCCCGCGCAGCGCGACTTAACGGCCGCCGCAACCCCGCAGACGGAGGGAAAAGCCGAGCCAACGCTACCCGCCGGCGGCAGCGAAGGACCTGGATTGGCGGCATCCGAGGACGCCGGGCGCCCGCAGCAGAAGAGGCTCCTCGCAGACTCCCGGCGCGCCGGGGCTTGGACTGAGCAAAGCGGGAGGTTAAGGTGACGGCGGGGGGAGCCCGGCTCCGCACGGCATCCCACTGGAAAGTTTCAGATCCCCTTCCCGTTCCTCCGACCGCCGTGGCCGGAGGCTGGCGGGGCTGCGGCTAAGGCGGCGGAGCCCGCGATCTTCCTCTGCCTCGTCGTCGCTGACGGCAGCAGCAGCAGCAGCAGCATCTCCCCTGCCTGGAGCCGGACGCTCAAGTACACCGTCCGCCCTCGCCGCGCCTCTCTTTGACCGGCGTTCCCGGGAAGGCAGCGGAGCAAATTCCTTCGCGGCTCCTTCCTGCGTGGAAATGCCCCGGCTCAACCTTCGGCTCGGCTCCCGGGCAACTTTCCCAACCGAGCACCTGAGTCCTCACCCCTCCGGCAATACGCATGCGCCTCTCTCTGCCAACCCTCCCCCCCCTCCCCAAATCCCGGGAGCCGTATCTCCTTGATTACCACACTATATGATCCGTGTGGTTTTTCCCGCCGCGGCCAGGCGGCGGGATGGAGATTAACTGGCCAAATTAATCTTTTCCCCTAAATAGCGCAGGCATTATCCCTTCTTCATTTAGCGCCGGGCAGGACTATGCCCGCGGTGATGGAGCGTGCAAGAGCATGTGCTGGTGAGACACGGCCGGAGTTACATTCAGAATCACGCGCAGGCTACTTTTCCAAGCGACGTTTCTCCATCCAAGCCAAAGAACGGGAGTCAAAGACTTTACCTTACCTCAGAAATGCTGTAATAGAAATAACAAATAGAACAAATAGAAACAACAGATAATAGAAATAGCAAATAGAACAAATAGAAACAACAGATAACAGAAATAGCAAATAATAAAAGAAAAGGAAAGGATAAGAGGTAGGTGAAGCTGCTTGAGAAAATGAAATGTAATTGAAATATAATTAAAATTGAATTGTCATGTTCTTTAACAATTAGGAGCACTGATTATATAGGACCCAGACTGAACATGCTGTTGGCTGAAAGAATGCAATGGAAATCATATCAAATTTAAATTTATTATTCCAGGAATGCAATAAACTTTTACAATGTAATCATTAGAAGCCATGCTGTAAAAATATTAAAGACTTGACTGCCTTGATGCTAATTTTATGTTTAGCAATTTACAATGTATAAAGAATTTAACAAACTTGTACAAGGTTTTTGCTGTTACCAAGTTTAAAGAAACACCTGCCGAAAGAAAGACTGACATTGTTTATTATTCTTGCTTGGATGAAAACTTCAATTTGTTGTTCATTGCTTTTGTGTTTCCACAAAAATAAAACCAGGTTATCTTATATTAATTTTTGGTCCAAAATACACACTAGGGCTTATTTTCGGGGTAGGGCTTTTTTTGCTGCTCCGTCTCCAGTTGCAATGAATGTCTCTCCAGTAAATGTATCTGTCTAGCAGGCGATCTTAACTAGGGCTTATTTTCAGGGAAACAGGGTAGATGTATCAAATTCTTTAATAGATATCAAAACTGAAATAATTTGTTATTAGTAATTGCATTGTAAGATGCGTCTGGGACCAGTCCTCCCCAGTCCTGCAGATTTGTAAAGCTGAGTTTTCACCTAGGCATTAGAGCCCAAGTTTGAATCCAGACCCCGGTTGTAGAACTGGTTCTAGCAATTTGTTAAAAAAAATTTGCATATGCTCACTGCCACTTCATTTTTCCTGAGCTGAATTCTGGCATCGAAATTGATTCTGAAACTGACCTTTTGGCTCTCGAACAACACTGCTTTTCGTGGAGAGAAAGCCCCAGTGTTAGTGCCATTTAGCAGCTTAAGATGATGCCAATGTGGTGACATATTTTGGCTGTTCCCTTTTGGATGCATTTGAAGAAGAATTGCCTAGATATGCAGGTTTTTAAGTGTATGGGCATATTAAGTAGGGCATCTCGGAGTGCCTGTGCCAGGGAATGATACTCACGATCAACCTAACCTTGAGTAGTCTTACCTTATTTGGTCCAAGTGGGTTAATAAATTCATATGTGAAAGATTAATAAAGAATTAAGTGTTTTTAAGTATTTCGAGGGTTGCTTTCTAGTTACTTGTAGCAAGATTGTTATAAGAAAAGTGCCCCTAATTGCTTCTGATACCCTCTTTTAATGAGTTTCTATGAGCAAGGAATTAGGAAAAAGAACAAGAATGTCAAAAGATGCCCTAGTACAGTGATGGCTAACCTTTTAGACACCAAGTGCCTGGACGACTCATGACTAATGAGTCATGACTCATGATGCCATCGCCAGGTGCCGCTATTCTCTGAACATGCACATGGTCCTGTGATGTCATCGCCCAGTGCTGCTACTTTCTGAGCATGTGCATGGCCTTGTGATGTCATTGCCTGGCGCCACTACTCCTTTCTGAGCATGCTCAGTTCTGGGGCAGGACTGGGCCGACTTGGCTCATGTGCCAGCAGAGAGGGCTCTGCGTGTCCACTGCCGCACGTTTGCCATAGGTTCACCATCACTGCACTAGTATTTGCTGACATGGAGAAGAAGGCCATGCTAGTCTATGATAGCCCCAAATCAGCATCTTTTCATACCAACATATTGTATTACAAGGCACAAACATCTCATGAGCAACTGTAGCTCGCAAAAGCTCATCTCTTTTCATACTATGTATTAGTCTGAAAAGATGCTGTTAAACCCTTTTTTACTTTCCAGTAGTTATTGAAGAACCCGAAAGCTCTGTAGAAGCAATCACCATCTAAAATTAAAGAAGACAATATAAATCAATGAGAGGATCCTTAGTTTGACTAAACAGGTCATGTGTTTGAAGATGCCAAAGAATCATTTTGTTCAGCCCCAGCATTTCAAGCAGCATACATCCTCAGAAATATGACTGACACCTTATTGTGTGCCAAACGAACTCTAAGGCCTGATTGAATTGTGTTGGAATCCATTTTGCTTAATGTAAAAATATATGCAAATAAGCTGCTTTGCAGTATCCAAATAATGACATATTCAAGCATCCTGGTGGAAATCAATTATTCCCTGCACCAACTAGAGAAAGCGGAAAGATTAGCTACAGTGCACTCTTAAATAAGAGAAATGGTTAGAAGTCCTGGGATTGGGGAGAAGTAGGTTCCCTGCCCTATTGGCTGGCTTTCTTTTTTGTTAGTTGTTTCATTTAAATACTGAAAGCCCTAAATATTGAGGAACAGATGGCTTTACATTTCACCTTTCTCAGAAATGTTTGAGCCATGTCACCATGGAAACTTGAATGAGGCGGAAGAGCATGAAAGCTCGGTATTCCGTACGAAAATATCTAGAGGTGCTTTGGACTAACATTGTCTGGGAAATAAATTATTATGTAATTGTGCTGTTAATTATTTTATTTTTTTGCACATAAAACATCTCTATCAATCTGTTGCTTGATATATAAAAATGTATTCAACATAAGAGACTATATTGCTCCTGAGAAATAAAGTATAGCAATAGGACCTACAATTTTGGAAAGATGTAGTTATATTTACAAATACATTTTCATACTTATTTTTGTCAATCCGCAGGAATCTGAAAGCAAGTTTTCCATAACAGCTGGAGAATGAGAAAAACATGGTTCCATAAGAAATTATCTTGATTCTGATTTGATTTTTTTGAGCACAACTGAAAATTCAGAAAGTAAGACTACAAAAAGATAGCAATACTCTGGATGTATTCACACATCATGCAAAGTTAATGTTAAATGGTTTATCAAATAACTCCCTACGATTGAGTTCATACATTGTATTCAGCTGTAAATCTTTACAAATTGTAAGTAGTTGGGTCATATACAGTTAAAAAAGCAAAATAAAACAGAACAAAAAAACCCAAACCCACAGCATCATTTCATTTAGGAATATAATCACTGAGTTCCAGAGAGGGAAAAGAGGATATATTTATTTTGTACAAGGATTTTGATAATTTCTGTTAATATAGTAGATCTAAAAAAGCTAAACTCGGGGTCATATTTGAGAGAATGATCAGCTCTCCAAATTGCTTTATTTAAACCATGTGTGTGGGTGCATAGCTGTGCTCATCAACAAAGTAATATATGATTTCTACATGTTGTGAAATGCCAAAATAGGAACAGAGTGTTAACATCAAGATATGCTTCAAGGTATTTGAACAAAGTTAACATAAAATGAAACATAAACATCACATAATCATATTTCTGGGTTTATATCATTCTCCGCAAGAAGCTGCCTTCCACCTACCTCTCATATTAAAGAGTATACGATTTTATATTTTATTTTATAAAATTTCGGAAGAAAAGAAGGCCTGGTTAACTACATCTAAGCAGCATGCAATTTTCTATCAGAACTTTGAATATGTACCGAAATTCAATTTCTGTATTGATTTCCTGTAGAAAATTCTCTAGGTACATTTTGCCCTTGCTTTCTTCCATGTACAATGATTATGCTTATATATACAAATGATTATGAATGTATATTTCATTGTAATCATAGTTTGTTTATTGTATGTATGTAGGTATTGAGCATGTACACCGGAGACTAATTCCTTGTGTGTCCTGCTACACTTGGCAAACTAAATGCTGCTTCTGCTTCTGCTTCTGCTTCTGATGTATTCCCCCTTTTTCAACAACCTTTCTTTTTATACTTGCAGAATTGGATGAATATTTCTCATTAAAACCTTTCTTTCATTGCTACACAATTCCTCCTATTTTGTTTGTTTGTTACTTCTGAGTTTTGAAGATCCAAAGTATCCATCTTTCCATTTTTTTCTCAGTCCTGAACTGAAGGGAGAAATCTTTAGTAGAAGAATCTCCTAGTTAGATAGACAGGTTGAAATTCCTAAGATGTGTCCAGGAATCCAGCCTGACTGATGGCAGCATATCATAATTACATTTTACTTGCACATCCTTGGATAAAGGATAGGAATGCTTCAATTATTCCCCATTCCCACCTCAGAGCAACAAGGAAGTATAAGCAGTATAATAACCAAAGAGCAACAGCATCAACTTTCAACCAGTCCACAACCCTCTGAACCAGCACTTCGCTACCCAAGGACCTTCACCTGATCTTATCACAAGACCTATCACAAGTCCATCTCCATATATTTCCCCTCTGTCCCCTCGCAAGACCCGTCACTAGATCCTCCCCCAAGCTAACCAACCCATCACAACACCTACTGACCTCACCAAGCCCTTATAAACAGAACACCAACATCCCTTAAAAACGTGCTGAAGATATTACATATCCTGATAATGAAATGTTCAGAAACCAACCCATGAACTCAGAATTTGAACCTCCATCTTCAGTATGCTAACTATTTCATGAAAATGACAGCATACATTCAAATGCAGTTTCTTAATAGTTTATTATGAAAGCCACAGGACTTTTCCTCTGTATGTTAGAGGACATGAAAGGAACCAGTTTGCAGAGATAAAAACCCCATATAGCAAGTAATCAGGAACATCAAGTAGGAACTTGGTAATGAAGATGGAAGAATAGAGGAAGAATCATCTGGCATACTCATCAGCTGGCACTCAAATTTGTCTAAATGTTTTGCCTGTATATGTATAATATTCTCAGCAACAATTTTCTTGCCTTCTTCCAGGTATGAGTTCCTTGAGATGGGTTTGCTTCCCTTCCACTTGCAGAGATTCTCCTGTCATTACTGCTATTTGAATTAGTCCATGTTTCACCTTTTGATGTTAACAACAAACAGCTCTCCCAAGTGCTCACATTCCCACCAGCATCATTCTCAGGGACACTGAAGCTGCTACGTAAAGTCTGTAGTCGCTTGCATTTTTTAAATTGTTGTTGCTGTGATGCCTAACACCACCTGTTGATCTCATCAAATTAGAGCAGAATTCTAAAGGAATATAAACACTAACATGAAAATGCTTAAATGTTACTTTTTATTTAGTTGCACCCCTTCACACTTAGCTCTGTCCAGTTGTTGAGCAATTTGCATAAAATAATAATAGCTACTATGACATTTCCTCAAACTCTAAAAACTAATGAAGCTCTTATTTTACAGCTCTCTGAATGATTCCCTGCTCTTAATATACCAAGCATTTAAGTATGAAAAGTATATTTGCTCAAACTAGGTCAACCTAGGAAGCAATATTACAAATAATTTCAATGTGCATCCTGGACAGTCTTGATTCTTTGGTTTATCTGGTGAGATACCTGAGAATCAAGGCAGGTACTATATAACATGCTTACATAGGACATACACATATATTTACCTAAATCAATAAACTAGTTTATTTAACTAGCATTAATGGATCTTTAATGCAGTTTTAATTAGTGGAGCATTAATGAATCCATTTATAGTAAATGAATATTATTTGCCCAGCACACTATCCATAGTGACTTCACAGTACTTTGCAAAAAAATGAAAAAGCAGTTTCTCCTTGCTTAAGGAGATATAACACAAAGAGTGTTATTATTATAATATTGATATTTTTGTTCCTATTATTATAGCTGGTTGCGCAGTCAGTCAGATGTTAGATTGGATTTGGCATAAAAATCCACCTATTGAGTCCTTCTCAAGGAACTAGGATAGGCAGATGTTGTTTGATGGTGTTAGATATCATAAAAATAATATTAATTTATCATTTAAAAAAAACCTGTCCCTGATACACATTGCAAACATTCTGAATGGTGAAATGTAGCTTATTCTTCTTGGTTTGGATGGTTGCCTCTGCACTAAAGAATGAGCTGGTCCCTAGGCAGAAGGCTTAGCACCTGCATCCCTATCAGGTGCTCTGCTATTATCTAAGTGATTGTACCGCAAAATGCCCAATGGGAATTGAAATTCTTGTCTAAAGAAGGCAGGGAAAGAGAGGCTCTGAGCTTTTTCCCTCTCTTTTAGGTTCCAATTAATGCGATTCATTAACATGGTAGACATTTTCCATAGATCTATTCTCATCCTTTCGTTACTCTGTGGTATCCATCATCAGTCTTGCCCAATTATAGTATGTGCTTTATATCAGTGGTTGGGACCTCAGGGACCACTCAATTCATAATTTTAAATCCTGCAGACCACTAATATGAATTTTTAAAAAAGATACATTTGTAAAATAATGATCAGAGAACTTCCATTTCATTAATATAAAAGGCACCTATTTAATATAACAAAATTTAAAAAGCTTATTTAATTATAACAAAATC
>JANHFO010002546.1:434404-451292 GCA_032468095.1 Pareas carinatus
AAGACATCCCCTGAAAATAAGACCTAGCGTAACTTTGGGTGCAAAAATTAATATAAGACAGTGTCTTATTTTCGGAGGATATCTTTTTTTCGGGGAAACACGATACTAACCACTAGGTTCTTGTGTTTGCCAGGTGTTGTCTATCTGCATAGTTTATCTGCTGCTTTTCATTAATATAACCTGTAAATCCCAGAATGCCATACTTGTTGAAACTATATTAATTTGTCTATTATAATCCATCCTAGTCTTATGCCTTCAGAATGATTCATTGAAAGTATTTTTAGAGAGGTGTCAAGTTTAAGAGTTAAGATTAACTGAATTTATTCTCTACGTATGATTTTCCAAAAACTTCTATAGCACATAAATTAATGTTCTTTCCTTTACATTCTTTGATGAATAGCAACCTTCAGGAAACATGGATGATAGTGGTTTCTTCTCAATTCAAGTAAGCAGTTCATATTTTTTTGAAAATTTCATTAAAATACAACATTTGAAAATGGGGTACTATTTTAGAGCTGTTTAGGAAACAGCTGTGCTCAGTGAATAATTTCTTAAACGTTTGCCTCCCAAAATGTACAAGGAGCAAATCCATGGTTACAGAGAGTTCTTTATGTTTCAAACCTATATTGTAAATTACAATTCTGTAAATAGCTTCCATGCTTTTGCATCCCACTCATTTTCAGTAGAAAATTAGCATTCTAACAATTTATATAATTTTTCTGCATAAGTTAGGATGGAGCTGATTTCCTAAGGGCAAAGTGATAATGTAATACATTATTTGGGTTTTTTCCCCTGCTCCAGTTAAGTTGTCCTTTAGAATGTAAAAAAAGTTTACGTTAAGTTTTTTGTGGACAAACAGATGAGCTTATTTATATATAAGCATGTAATTAATAAAAATCTTCCTTTGTATTGTACATCAAGGATAGTGTAAATGCACTTTTTATAAGGCATATGTGTGAAGTATTTATATTTTCCAATTAGATCTTTACAAAGTGAAAAGTCTGCATACATAAACGTGTAATGGCATGTGGGAATGACTTTAGAGGGTGGAGAGAAAATATGCAGCCTAGGAAACGATCAAATAGGAGAGGACATAGCTTGCAACTGCATAATGGACAGAGAAAGAAACTCAGAAGGGAACCTTCTCAACTTTTCAGACTGTAAAAGAGACAGTGGGAGATCGATTTAGATTTCTTTTATCCTGCCTTTATGACTTTTTTAAAAAAATTCAAGGCAAGAAATATACCTAATACTCCTTCCTTCTCCTAGTTTCCTCATAACAACAACCTTATGAAGTCAGTTGGGCTGAGAGAGAACGACTGGCCCAAAGTCACCAAGTCAGCTTTTAAACCTTTACTAGGACCAGAACTCATCCTTCTTGTTTCTAACGTGGTGCCTTAGCCACTACATCAAACTGGCTTCTCAGATAAAACTGGTTTTTTTGTGTATGCACATGCGTGTGCGCGCGCGCGCACACACACAGACACACGCAATTTATACTCAAAATTGATGTCAGCATTCCCAGGTAAATGAGGCAGGAAACATGACCAGATGAGTTAATTCTATTTAATTGTGAGGTTACATTAGCAGAATCTTGTAAATCTGAGCCCTTCCACGTCTCTTTGGCAGCATCTCTCCCCCTTCCATATCCCAAGCTTAACCTCACATATTATTACAGCATGCCAGTGAAATTAATTACAGGTTGTCCTTAACATCCAATCACAATTGGGACCAGAATTTCCATTGCGAAGCAAGGCAGTTGTTAAGCCAGTGTTGCCTGATTTTACCTTGTTAAAGAAATATCTGCAGTTGTTAAGTGACTCAAGGAGTCATTAAGTAAATCTGGCTTCCTTCATTGACTTTGCTTGTCAGAAGCTAACTGGGAAAGTCACAAATGACGATCAGGTTACTCCAGGGTACTGGAACCATCCTAAATATATGCCAGTTGCCAAGTACCCAAATTTTAATTATGTGACATGAGGATGCTACATCAGTTGTAAGTGTAAGGACGCTTTTTTCACTACTATTATAATTTTGAATGGTCACTAAACAAATATTTGTAAATTGAGAACTACCTGTATTTATCTTGTCCTTACAGCAGGCTGCTTTGAGATAGATTGTTGTCTGTAATAACTAGGCTAAGTAAATAATAAGTAAACTAGGAACAAAGACTTCAGAACCATGTAAATTAGTATATATGACATGCAAAGTATAGTAGCTTGTATGTAACAAAGTAAACTATATGCAAAGTTGACTACCGTATATTTGTATCAGTTTGAAATCACAGAAGCTGGCAGACTTATCTGCAACTTACCGTTATACTTTTCTATAGATTGCTTTTATTTTCTTTTGAATAGAATGTGCATTGAAGCAGGGTGAATTTCTCTCTTTAATTTCTCAACAGTTGGCAAACACATTTTATACTAATAATGTATTTCAAAGAAGAAATTTTAAGAACAAATGTATTACTTTGTGCCAAAATATGCAGAATGTGCTGAGTTTTTGTAGGACTCAGTGATGTTCAGAAATAAAGCTCTCATGAACTCAACATATCACTCAATATGTCTATGGAGATTCTCTGTCATCCAAGCCATGGTTTTCCCAAAGGTGCTTTTTCAAAAAGCAACTGGACTTTCTTTGTTTTTCCTTGAAGACTTTTGGCTTCCCATCCAAGAAGCTTCTTCGGTTTGACTGAATGATGGGGAATGGAAGGATTTATATTTGTTGCAGTCATCTGGTCATTAGTACTCTCTCTCAGAGTCCTTGAAACTATTTGGAGGTTTATCTGTGCCCTCAGGATCACCCGAGTAGTGCAAATGGATGTGGAACCTTCTTGGAACTACTAATAGGACTATCTTGTAAACAGGAGATAGGTGGTGTTGTATAGGATTATAAGACCTTCTGTTGACGTCAGTGATCTGTTCCGAGTATGACTGTACCTTAATTTAGTTAATATATTTGTCTTTATAGTTCTAAAATGCTTGCATTACTTATATTTTAAAATTGACTGATATATTTCATGAAAAGTACTATTTTTTGACAGGTTATAAGCAATGCATTGAAAGTTTGGGGTTTAGAACTAATCCTCTTCAACAGCCCAGAGTATCAGAGGCTCGGGATTGAACCTATGTAAGACTTTATTTTTTGGCTCCCTGCTTCCATTTAAAACATAGTAACAGTTATGCAAGAAAAAGAAAACCTTTATCATTTGCTTCAGAATTCCTTTTGAAAATTACTATTTCAAGTTCTGGTTTTATCTGCTCAGCACTTTGTTTCATATTGTTGAGGCCTTACATGTTCATTTATCTTCTGAGGTTCATGACATCTCAGTATCTATAGCATTATAGAATACTGACTTTGAATTATATGTGACATATCTGCTTAATGACATTACTAGTGTGTCTCTATCAAGCATTTATAGTGATAAATATATCTCCAAAACAATGATATTAAATATTCTGAACTATCTGTGGATGAAAAGTTCACATGATCTGAATCATAGCTTAGGTTACTACTGAACAATATTTTTAAATACAAAAATGGTAACACTGACTAATATTTCTGTGCTTAAATATTTCATTCTGTGAATACTTTGTGTTTTATTTTCAGAAGTGAAAGATCATTTATTTGTAACTATAAAGAGCACTGGTTTACCGTCCGAAAGTTAGGGAAACAGGTAAAGTTTATTCTTTATTTTCCTTTTTAAAATCGATGTCAAGCTTGCCATTGAAATCAGCTATAAATTCAGTCCAACATTAGTGCATGTCTAATGATAAACACTGCATAGATAAATAGATAGATAGGTTCGATTGATGAAACATTTTAGCTCTTTTCAAAACTATTATTTCCCAGAGCTTCTTTGTTCCTACTCTTCAACATGCTTATTCTGAAGTTGAAATTGGTTCAGAATGTTGTAGATGATTCTATTCTCATGTTAACGTATATTAGACAACCTACCACATTTTGAATCCTTCTTTATCAATATTTACTTACCTAAACATAGAACAGTCATGGATGGGCAGAACAGGAGTGAGGATAAGAGCAACTTCCAACTTCCTGCCAGCTTTCTCACTGACTTTCTGGGAAGCTGGTAGCAAGCGTTGGAAATCGCAGTCACCTGACTTCACCTGACTGTGGTGGCACTGGAACAACCACATCTTAAGATACTTGAAATTTCAGATTCATGGGAGTAATGGATCCTGGATTTTAACATAAAGACGTTATTTCAGGTACCTTGATTCAAAATTGTTGCCCTATGATGCATCATTTTGCTAATAAACAGGAAAGTTTTAGTAATATATAGACTAGATAGCAAGCAGCAGCCAGATTTTTTCCCTTGATGTTTCTGATTCATAGTTTTTCTAATTTAAAACCAGACATTTGCCTTGCAATGGATGTTTCCACATCAGAAATGGCAATGTATTAAGTTTCCTGCTATGTATTCATGGCATTCTTTTGATTACAGCCTTGTATTTCCCCTTATAATTAAATGCTAATGCATCCATTAACTTGCATATACTATCTGAGAATGAGTAGGAGAGACTGGGAGTTTTGTATCTGACAAGCTATTTGCAAGCAGTCAAATAATAATATTCCTTGGTATAGTAAGTAATACAAAATAGTTCTTTTATTTATCTTTGAGTGCTATATACTGTATATTTACTTAATTGTTTTAATAATAGGAATATGTTTTACTATGTATTAAAATACATTATTATGAATTCACACTGCATGTTAATTTTCTTTCTTTGAACAGTGGTTCAACTTGAACTCTCTCTTGACTGGTCCAGAACTAATATCTGATACTTACCTTGCACTTTTTCTGGCCCAGCTACAACAGGAAGGTAATGCTAACGCTAATTTTCAGGTGCTAAATGCTGTAATATTGCTGTAATATTCATCTAAGAAAATTCTTTTCCTGCGTTCTTTGACTGAGTTATGTAGAATGTGTAACCAAATTGCCCAATATTGATAAAGAGCATTTTTCTATGTGTTAGTGTCTTGCCAGCTGATCCTTGTATTTTATATTAATTTTTAGATTAGTTTCCTAATCTGTTCATATCCTTTTATTTTTCATAGGTTATTCAATATTTGTTGTAAAAGGTGATTTACCTGATTGTGAAGCTGATCAATTACTGCAAATGATTCGGGTGCAGCAAATGCAAAGGCCAAAATTAATTGGGGAAGAGACATTGCAATCAAGAGATCAGAGGTAAGGTAAATAAATGCTTGTATTTTTATATGGATTTAGTTAAATATTTTTTAATTCTGATTGTGAACAAAAAAAATAGGGGCTAAAAAGTAGAGAGTACTATTATGTTTACACATGGAATAAATCAAAACTTTGTTTGCCTATAATAAAGATATTTAGGTACACCAAATGCAAAATAAGTTTTTGCAAAACAAGTTGTATATTTTTTAAAGAATTGGAACCTTTTTTAAACATAAGTCTTTAAAAAAAGGCTTTGAGTACCTTCATAGCTAGTCATGTAAATACAGCTATTGGAAGAATCTTAAATGAAGATGGTGTCAGTGGTGCTATATATAAATTCACAGACATTAAAAGACACTGCATGGGTTCAACAAGATCCAGAGACACTCTGAACAAAGGGAACTATAGTATGCTTTATTTTAATTGTGATGCTTATGACACGAATAAACAAACATAAATGAACTGTTCATTCTGATATCCATCTTCCTTCTGCCCACTGTATGTTTTAAAAACTTAAATCCTTCTCTCTACCACTCCTCTAGACTTAGCACAGCATTTGGCTTTAGAATAAAAATGAGTTTTTTATTTAATTTTTCCAGGGTGCAAAAAACAGACTTGGAACAAGCACTAGATGTTAATCAATCCCTTGATAATACAAATATGTTAGATGAAGATGAAGAAAATTTCCAAAAAGCACTTGCACTCAGTAGACAGGAAATTGATATGGAGGATGAAGAAGCAGATCTCCGGAGGGCTATTCAACTTAGTATGCAAGGTAAAAAATTATATTTTGATTTTAGAAAACGAATTGATGCTTTCTGTGTTTAGTCTTATTCAAATATAATACAACAATGAAATAAAACTACACTGAAACTTTTTGTGTGTGTGCCTTTGAGTCAGTGGTGACAGGCAGGACTAGTACCAGTAGTTTTCTGTGCAAGATTTTGGACATGGTTTGCCACAGCTTTCTTCCTAGGGCTGAGAGACAGTGATTGGCGCAAAGTCACACATATAAGGTGGAGCTAGAACTTACAGTCTCCTGGTTTTTGCCCTGATGCCTTAAATCACCATCAGATTTTCTGCTCACAGAAGCATTATATACCTTTAAAATGTTTTTATAGATAAGATTTGCACACTTTTAAAAATGAGTTAGAATTTATTTAGACTTAGCACAATCTCTTAAATTAAAGCATTTATTCCAATCATTTTCAAACACTGCACAACCCTTGTAGATAACAGTGTTATATCTAGTGATGTGCTTTGGATTTACTTATATCAAGTTGTTTTAGAAAAAAAATATTCTCTTGAACAGTGGGATTCTTTCTGAAGTGACCAAATGCAAAGTTTATTCGCAAATTTGAATGATTTAATACTACGTTTGGTGAAAGACGCAAATAAGAGTATTTGCAAGAAATTGTTTCTTTTTATTTTCACGTATATGGAAAAGCATGAGGAAAGTTGAATGATAAGAAACAATTTACCATAGCTCTGCAGTTGGAGTGCTTTGGTGGCAGAAGCGTGGTTGAATGTCAAAATTAGCTTCTTGCTGTTTCTGTCCCATTAGAGCAAAAACAAAAAGAGTAATCTTGCTTTTTCTCTTAATTCAGTAACCAAATTCTGAAGTTCAAGGTAGGAATAATAATTTTAAAGTATTGTGTCTCACATTAATATTACAAGGCGACATCCTTTCAAGTTAGTTTTAGGCAGTTATTAAAAGATTTAATTGTCTCTGTCTTTATCTGTCTCATGACAGGCTGAAATTCCTGGTCATAACAAAAGTCTTCCTAAGGGCATAGTAATTCAGGAGCTAAGCATATTTGTACCTGTTTTTCAGAATTGCAATACCATTTCAATTCGCCCATCCATCCATCAAAAACATGAAACACTTTTTACTGCATGAAGGCAGTTTAAAATAGTATAGTCTAAAAAATTTGGTATGGAATGGTGGCTAAAGTGTTGATATGCAAAAGCAGAGAGCTAGTTTCTAATCCACTTTCAATTATGGAAGCACACTGAGTAAATTTGGACCACAAACACACACAGACACACTCAGCACAGCCAACCTCTCACGATTGTTACTGCTCAGATAGCAGGTCTTGTACTATGCTTAGATATAATTGCATATCAAATAAAAATACTAAATGCTAAGAGAGGTGCAAATATTTTACATTCTTTTTAGGTTTAAGTATCTAGAACTGCTGAAACTGCTGGCCTAGCTTTAGACTTAGCTTCTTATTAATTCCAATTATAAGGCATTTACAATGAAATATAATTATTATACAGGTAGTCCTCATTCAGCATTTTCACAAACCTGCAAAACAAAATACAGTAAGATCATAACCACAGTCACAATTTCACTTAGCAACTGCTGTTTAACAACTAAGTTGCTGGTCCCTATTGTGGGGACTACTGTAATGTGTTTTGTAATCCTAACAATCCGAGTGCACTGCAGTGCTCTAGATATATGGTGTCTATCCCCGACAAAGGTGTTTCTCAATCTCATTTTCCACCAGCTTTCCAAGTCAGGCCTCTAGTTGTTTCACTGTCGTACCTTAATTTTGATAGTTTTTATTCTCCCAACTTGAAATATTTTTCTGCTCCAGCATACAGAACCCAACCTGGAGAAAAATACACAATATATATATTGGTGACATTACCCTGCCTGCCTGGATCCACTGCATGTTTGTTTGTTTGTTTGTTTATTTAGATTTATATACCGCCCTTCTCCCGAAGGACTCAGGGCAGTGTACAGATAACATAATTTTTTTTAATATTGAACTGGTCTGGCTGAAATGGAGCTGGCACTAGAATATACTGAATGTGAACCCATTGAGACTAGATTTGTAAGGTTTGGCTTTATTGCTCACCCAACCAATTAGAAGGGATCCTTTGCTGAAGTGCTGAATGACTGGAAAAGTGGTCTTCTGAGTTAGAAAATGTGTTTGTATGATTACAAACCTGCTATTATTATTAAACTTGCTCATACCAAACCTATTGATAATATCCAGATTTAAAATATGTATTGGTATTTATTATCCATGTTGTTACAATGTCCAGATCCAATTATTTACAATGTAATACATAAGACTCCCTTTAAGATTATATGAAACATTCAGCTGGTAGCCCAGCTACCAAGTAGGATCATATCACTGTTATTTTTTTATTTTTTAAAAAATAAGCGAGTTGAACTGAGAGAAAGTAGCAGCCTTAAATCACACAGCCGGCTTTCATTACTAAGGCAGGACAAGACCTCTAAGACTCCTGGTTTGGAAATGCAGTGTATTAAAATAACTGATTACCAGTACTTGCATTACATCACAGGTGAAAGTGTTCATTTTGAGCTTTCATTTATTCAGTAGCCAGGATCTTCTCTTGGTTTGTCGAATGTCCTCCCTGAGCATGTCTAACTGGCACCAACTTTTTATTGCCAGCTATGGAGGAAAACAATTAGGGATTATTTTTGGGTTTGTTTTGTTCTAGACTTTAAAGTATGATTGATGACAGTTGCTTTTGTTGCTTTTTTATATTTTTCCTGTTATTACTGTTTGATTCTTTTATTATATGATTATTACTGTACAAATTTGTATTTTGTACATTGCTTTTGTTATTTTATGCGAAACATAGTAAATACCCGTTAACTTAACCTTCCCAATAAGTGGGTGTGTATGACTTTTAGGAGAACATCGAAGTGGCTTCTCAGATTATTACAAACAGAACATTCCACATTCATCTGCAACAGGCCAAACCGAATCTCTCCCATCAGAAGAATTGCGGCGTCGAAGACAGGCCTATTTTGAAAAGTAATGTAAACTGTGTAAAGCATAATTTGCGGGTGGCAAGCCCCAGAAGCCTTGTTAAGTGATATTACTTTATTACTTGATGTTTTTCTGGTATTTTGGATTACAGTTCCTTTCTTTTCAAATACTAATTATATTGGTTAGCATATAGAATTGAAGTCCGAAGTACTCGGAGCGCTGAAGGTTTTTTTTTCTGAATTAACTCATACCAGTGTTTAACTGGTTCTTAAACTCCTGACCCACTTACTCAGTTTTGCAAATATCTTGATTCTTTTGGCTTGATATTATAGTACAAGACTGAGGCACCATGCTGGCTGCAGATAGCAGGATTCCGTTCTTGGGCAAATCACGCTACCTACGTAACTAATTCATTGGTCAGTTATATAGATGATTGTTCCAGTTTGAAATGCAAATGAATGTATGATGCTTTATCGCAATCACTTAAGTATTTTTATTTAGGGCAACATAAATTTGAAACTACTGGCCAATAGATAATTTATATTGCCATATTTATGTGTTCATTAATTCTTGACAAACTTTGTATCTTGCTCAAAAGAGTGATGGCAGTGTTATTATTTTTAATTGAAAATGCTATACTGCCTGCCTCTTGATATCATTCTTTTTAGTGCTCCTTTTTAATAAGACTTGATTTCACAAGCATATTACTGTGTATGATTTCTATTTGGCTTGTTCTAGGCAAAAAATTAATTTGGAGATGGTACTAAAACACATCATCTGCTCTTATTATGTAATGATAAAATACATTCATTAGCAATTGGTACTCCTATGATCCTTATCTATTCTGTGCTTATAAATATGTACATAATTATCTGTGACTATCATTTTTATTTTGAAGAATGTTTTTATGTCGCATCAATTCAAAGAAAGATAATAACTGAAAGTACATTAACAGGCAGACTTAATTTCCTCTAATGACCATCACTATAATTATTGTCCAGAATGGTAATGTGTCAAACTCCATATCCTGAACCAGAACTTTCAGGTGCTCCTGGGAAACTATTTTATGTCTTTTTTTCTCTGAGAATGCACTGGTTTAGCCTTTTCAAAGATGGTTTGTTCTCTCCTGGCTTTGGAATTAGATGCAAGTCCCAATAATCTAGTCCCAGAATATTTTTGTGTTGTATATTCGGAGTTGGGAGAAAATGGAATCTAGGAGAAAAGACCAAAATGTGAAGTTTTATCAACATTTGTTAGTAAACTTATTGGCTCATTCTCTGGGATCAAAATACCTTAAATATTACACCTATCTGATCAAATTTGTTAGAATTGGATATTTTAAATATACATCCATACATACACGTGTGTGTGTGTGTGTGTGTTAATGTGTGCATTGCAAGCATTGAAATATATTGGGTGTGCATTGCAAGCATTGAAATATATTGGTCCAGCTTCCTGTATTATGAACTTTTCAAATATTACTTCATTATTTAATAGGAAAAAATAAGTTGGATTAACCAAAGGCAAGGAATCATAAGAATTATAAGCTTTCCTAAATATAATAAAAATTAATACTGCATATCTCTCTTTGATTGTTTTAGACAGCAGCAGCTGCAACAGCAAGTTCAGATTCCACATTTCCATGGTGGAGCAGCTACAAATTCACACACGCTAGTTAATGACACAGGTATTGCTTTTATTTGCCAGATTTCAACATATTTTTCCAGTTATTTTTTTCAAATGATGAGCCAAGGATATCTTTTACTTTAATACATTTACCACAAATCTTATTAGTTTTCTATATCATTGGTCAGCATATGCTTCTGGGAAGTGCTGTCTGAAATTTAGACAGCTTGTTTCAGAAAGCACTGCTGCTCTGCCTTGTGGCAATTCCATGGGGTGGAGTGGGGTGTAATCTTCCAAATGCTATTTTATGCTCTGTGTTTATTTTGAACATCTAGCAAAGACGTACCAGTGTGTGAATGATGCCCAGTTCTGTCCTTTCTCATCGAGTACAAGTATGGTAGTACTTGTTCTGAATTGATGCTTGAACTGAATAATAGATGAGAGCTAATAAACTGGGAAGAATCTGTTCAGTTTACTCTAAATTGGATCTCTTGATTAGATTTGTAACTTGGGAGTGCTCATAGAATCAGTTCTAAGTCTAATGGTTTCAATGACATGGAGTAAAATTCATCCTTAATTACCAAGCTGTTTGGATGCCATGGATACTTATCTGGTGTTAGCAATATGTTGAAAATTTTTGCTGGACTTCACAATGCATTATATATGAAACAAACTTTAGAAAACTCCAGTTAGTGCAGAATATAACCCAGTTAGTTCCAATAGTTCAGTTAGCTTCCTAAACTTCACATCCTAATTTATTTTTTGATTTTAATATTAAGCCAAGGATTTTTCTGTCTAGAGGAATCTGTAGTTGAATGCAATCTAGTCTTCTCTGTGAATCTACCAACAAGGAAAAGAATAAATAACAGGTGGGAAAATAATGACCCCAGTCCTCTTCTTTACCAGTTTCTTAAATTAAGAGTGGAGAACTGGATTTAGTTCAAAGTAAATCCAGATTCCTACCTGACTTGGGAGATCACACGACATTACAGAAATTTAATTTACATCAATCAGTCAGATCATGTTATGACTGTTAATCCCTTTTTTTTTTTAAAAGAGGACCCGGGTAAAGTGGATCTAATCCTGCCTATAGAGCACAATTGGTAGCAGAAAGTAGGGAAATGGTTAAGAAGTGTTTTGGGAATTCCTGAGTAGGCCAGTCTGACAGCAAGACGTTCCCAACATCTGTCTTTAACTAGTAAGCTATGAATATCAGAACTAGATCTTTTTCTTTCTTTTTAAATTATTGATGTTCTAGAACTAATGTATTTTATTTTCTTGTTTCTTCATAGGAGGTGATATGAATGAAAATGATATGCTTCAAGCCGCTATGAATATGTCCTTGGAAACTGTTACAAACAATTTGAACACAGAAGAAAAGAAATGACAAATACTCATATTTATTCTAATCTGAACACTACATTTTGTATTAATTCTGTGTGAGTGGCATAAAGGTAGGGTTCATTTCATTGATGTACCAAAGCAAGATAAAGTTGTGAGATTTCAGACCGAGGATCAGAATTACAAAAAAAAATTGATTACAATAAAATCTCACTAGTTTATACTGTTGACCTTCTGGGTAATTTCTATTGTTAGAAGAACAATGAGAAAGGGAGTATTAATATATAATAAAATCTCATCCAATATTTTTCTGATCCATAGAGATCAGGTTGAGTTTATGGTATCAGCAGATCTTTGTATGGGGAGCAGCTCTCTGTTGTGATGGCTTGTTCTTGCAGGTGGTGTTCTTAACAGGAAGATCACGCACTCGCCTGATTATAGAGCAAGGCCTTGGAACTTTGCTAATTAAGATTATGCGAAATCTAAAAATTGATAGTTTTGCATATATGCTCAAAGGCATTCTAAGAATCATGTTTACGGCATACTTCCAAGATTCCAGATTAACAGACTGAATATAACACAAATCACATTTCACTTTTGAGAGATATTTGAATTATATGCATGAATTACGACAACTTAATTCCAGAATTTAATCCATTAACAACGTTTTGACTTAAGAATAGCAAGAGACTTGCAGACCATCAAGCCTATTTTTGAAGACTTTGGTAGAGTATTACAGTTATCATCATAAAACGGAACATCCTGCTTTTCTTCTGCTCCTCCAGATCTGCCTCCAAGCATTCCAATCTTCCAAAGCTAATTTGATGGGCACAAAGGAGGAACCTGCTCCAGACTTATTTCTTCCTTGTTTTGTCCTAAAAATGCTTTAGTATTTTTTTACTAAATGTTGGGCCAATACTGGCTATGATGCACTGATCTAGTATATATATTCAGCCAACACATAGAATTTGATTAACTGAGGTCAAAAGTGTTGAATATAGTTCATAAATGTTACTGTAATTTTTATTTCAGTTGGTATTAATATTTTATCTTCTGTTAGATATTTCTATAAGTATTAATGCTATCAAGCTGGACATAAGTAATCTTGTACTGAATCGGCTTATTCAGTCCATATAGGTTAGAATTATGTACTCTGATTGGCTATGATTCTTCAATCTTAACCAAGAATCTGCTACCTGAATTGCTTTTAATGGGGGATAATTAGAATTAAACTGGGACTTCCTACATGCAAATCCCATGCTCTGCCATTGAGCTATATAGCCTTTACAAAATTCCAGATTAATTTTGAAGTTAGGGAGTTAAAAATTTTGATGCCATGATTTCAGTACCACATTATTATGGATTACTACCATCTGAAATGAACCCTGCACGGTTACTTATGTAAAAAATGGCTATACATAAATGAATGTGTATGAGTATGTATTTTATCAGATGTTAATGAATGTCTTGTAACAGATTTGCAGCTTTTCATGAATGGTTTTCATTCATGCACCTTACTGTTTATTCTGTTTCTGTTATCAAGGGAAACTGGGAAGCAAGTTCTGTAGCTAGTTTTATTCTGATAGTCAAACTATACATAACAAATATTATTGCAGGATGGCTAAATTTGACATTTTGTATTAAAAGTTTTCTTTTGTAAATGGTGCTTTAAGCATACTATCTGTTTACATATACATATTAAGGCTATAGTTTTGGATACAAACGATATACTCATTAAACCTATAAATACTTGGCCAGATACACAAAAAAAGTTGTGAAATTGATTAGGTTTTGCAAATTATTTTAAAATTATTATATTGCACCATGTTGATGTCTGTCTTTGCTACTGAATAAGTAATTGTACACAGATTATGGTACTATAAAAGAATACTACAATATTAAATTTGATTTTGATAATATCTGTTTACAAAAATTATTTAAGTGGAGAGTTAAATATGAAAGCCAAATGCGTCTTATTTTTATCTTTCATATGCTGTTGATTTCTGTGAAACTATTACAGAAGTACAAGCACCGCGATTTGATCCAGGGATAAATACTATAAGAGTGTATCTAGCTTTGCCACTCAGTAAATTGAAGGTAGCTATTTTAGATCTGCCTAATTTATTTATTAACAGAAAATTACATATTTACATATTTACTGCATATTGTTTTGAAAAAAAATCATTAGTTATATAAAGCTATATGCAT
The DNA here is from genome assembly GCA_032468095.1 of Pareas carinatus. Classification (NCBI taxonomy): domain Eukaryota; kingdom Metazoa; phylum Chordata; class Lepidosauria; order Squamata; family Pareidae; genus Pareas; species Pareas carinatus. The sequence goes on from JANHFO010002546.1 coordinate 448,547, forward strand.
TCATTTTAATTGTGTCTAAGCTACTACTTGAAATATATGAAAAGATGTATAGAAGCCATGAAATGAAATCATACTAGTCTGTAAAAATCATAGTTTTATTTTTTCTTACTTTTCCAATAAATTGTGTCCTTGTGGACAAGTTGAATCTGGATGAATTTAGGTCCACTTCTTTCGAATTTATCTCTTCATCAAAGGAAGATACCTTTTCAAAACATACAGTATATACCATATCAATGAAGCAAGGATTTTAAAAATAATTTTTTCATTTAACGTGGACTTTAAAAAGGTGGAATCCTTCTTTAAAAGTCAACTTGCAATAAAACATTTTGTGGTTTACATAAAGTTAATACAGTAAATTTTTGGAGACTGTTTTTAGCAATTTTGAAAATGTTTCTATTGGGAGATTGGATTATATTAAAAACAGCCTTCAAAATTGTCCATTTGTAATGGTGAACATTCTTAAAACTGAAAACTGTAGAATCCTCTTTTGGGGAAAGCCCTGAAAGAAATATGGATTTCATTCATAACCAAGGCCTTTTTTTAATAATGTCTTCTAATATTCCATTTATGGCAAGGTTTTTTTTTGTATTGGCATTATAACCAGACCACTGGCATAGAATCTAGCTAGCTAGCTAGCTATCCTTAAATGGCCACCCATCTCCCAAACACAACTGGGCAATGTACAATAAAAGTCATAATACTGAAAAATATTTCATAATTAAAAGTTAATTGCTAGAAGAGATTATTAGATGTTAAAAGCAATGAAGCCATCTCATTAAATCACTACTACTTTGAGATCCCCAAGCCTATTGACACAGCAAGGTTTTGAGGAACTTCGGCAAGGACATTGGGGATGAAGTCAATCTCACTCTGGAAGAAGCGGGCAAGATATAGGGCGAAAATTGGTTCATTGTCCTCAGTCGAACTTAGGTGTTTGGGAAAATACATGTTTCATATATAGCCCCAATTCCTTAATAATTTGTAGCCACACGGAGTTGCCTTATAGGGGAGATAGGCAGCATAAAAATTTAATAAGTAAAATTAAAAATATGTTGTGTTATGTAAGATTCACAATTACCTTTGTATAAATAAAAGCTGTAATTTGAGGGCAAAGCAAAGCCCAGGTTACCTTCAGCTCAGTGATAACTAAATGACTCCTTTATGGCCTTTTTAAAAATAATGGTACTTTGCATAGGACAAAACTGGTGCTCAATGTAAAACAAAAAACCAAAAAGGACTGGCCACTGGGCCCTGGAACCTGGTGTACTATCAATTGTTGTGGCCTAAATTAGCTTATATAAACTAACCCTGTTGGCTTCAGAAAGGCTTTTGAAATCTGGTTATCTCCCTGGGCATTGTCCCAGGAAGAGCACAGCTCAATAGGGAGGGAAGTATAAATATGAGCCAGGACACCGATTGTGAATGCCAATTGCTTGTGTTTTGTTTTTTAAAAATCTTGGATTGCTTTTTACTGTAAACCCCCTAGTTGAGAGAAGAATCTTCATCAGGTTTCTAACCATATTTGGTTTGAATAATCAAATAGTGTTTTCCTTGTATTACATTATTGTGCTAATTCAGATTCAGACTTGAACTTTTTATACCTTGGCTCTGAATTATGCATTTTCATAATGGAAAAAAAAACCCTCCAAATGGGGACTTTTAGGGAAGAAATTGCAAACTAAAGACAACTGACAACCATGGAGGAATGAAGAACTAATGAGTAGACTGGGTCTTCATAATTCCTCTCTGGACAAAGAGAGGACCCATAAGTGCTCCCCACAGTTGCTCCTTATGAGAATGTAAAAATAGTAGTCTCTGGCAGGTTTTGAGCTCTGGAAATAAGAGAATAGCCATCTGTCTCAAACCAACTTGCTGTTTTCAAAATGACACTAGTTTCACATACTTTTCTAACCACTTTCAGAAATTGGTTGTTAACTACGCTATTAGGAACCTTTGGATTTATAGCACCTGGTGAGTTACTGTCAATCCTTAGCAAAAGATGTTTTAAATACAAATTTAAGGACTTAATTTTTTTTAAAAAAAGATTATTTTGAAATAAACAGCAAAAAGGGTGATTAGAACTTTAATTCTGGATTTAAAATAAGATTTTTCAATGAATTATAGAAATTCTTCCTGTGATAAAATGCTTTTGTTTTGAATTCTCTTGAAAAGAAACCGATACAATGAAACATTGAATATTGGAAACTAGAGGAAACCTGAAAAAAGATTACAATGAAAAAAACACTTAAATTTGACTTATTAATATAGAATGGAGCAAATTATTTTAAAATTGGACGTATTGAAGGATATTTTTGAGCAATGGATCCAGAAGTTAATATTAACAGTATCTGCTTCTATAGATAAAGACTGTTTTAAAATGTTAAGGATGAGGAAGAAATTTTATCAGACAAGACTGAAGCTACAAAGTACAATGCTACAAGAATGATATCGAAAAAAATGCTACATTGAACATACAAATGAAACTGGTTGATGTTTTAATAATTACCAGGGATGTACAAATAACAAACCAGAATAGGGACATGGATAACTTTCCTATATTGAATTTACTAAAGGGGCTTGTAAAAGCTTTTTAAGAATTTTCTGTGATGTGACAAATTAAAAAAGAAAGGAAATTCTATAACAGTGGTTGCCAACCTTTTTGACCTTGGGGACCACCAAATTCATAATTTGAAATCCCGAGGCCCACCAATATGATTTTTTTTTAAAGGTACATACATTTGTAAAA
>JANHFO010002546.1:455673-466834 GCA_032468095.1 Pareas carinatus
GCCTTATGGTCCGGAGCGCCTTATGGTGCGAAAAATACAGTATTTCTTAAATTGGCACTATTATTGTTCTGATGAACACAAGCACATACATACATGTTTTAGTTGACTACACTATAAGTCTTACTCACATGCAAACATGTTCTTATTTATGTTTAATTAATTTAATTGTTTTAAGGGGTTTTATGTTTTAATTGTTTTATTGTACACTGCCCAACATCACCTTATGTGAGATGAGTGGCCATATAAATTCAAAAAATAAAGAAAAATAAGCACTATATGTTTCTTTTGTTGTTTGCCAGTAAGTATAACATTTCAGTATCAAATGAACTATAATGAAATATAGCATGCAAAAACTATGCTGTAAGTATACATAGATTTTTGTTACATTTTAAGATGTTATAAAAGCTAAAAAGAGTGTTTCTATATAAATAAAAAATGTTAGAGCAACAGTTGTGAACCAATAGCCTTCCAAAAATAATAACTATACCAATCACTTTGGTCTAAAATAAATAAAAATAAAAAATCATATTGACAGATTAAAATAAGGTAAAAAGATTATCATTGTAAAATTACAGCGTACAAGAATTAAAAAACAATCTTATAAAATTATGAATAATTCTACAATGAATAATAAAAGTTATGATGTTAGATAATCATAAAAGGACATAATACTAAAATTTATAAAACACTACAAGAACATAAAACTTTGAAAGAATTTATTAGGTTAAGTCAATTATGGTTCACCTAATTATAACAAAAATATCAAAAGTTTTGTAAACAGAATGTAGCCCAGTTCTGCATCAGAGCTACTGTATGATTAAACATAAACAACTCCAAGTGATGTGCCTTACCTTAGTTTCTGTAACTCAATATTTTTCCTCTGCCTTTCCTTTTTTTCTCTTTTAAGTATACATATACCATTTAAAAAGTCATTGGCTTATGTTTTCTACAAAGGTACACTCTTATTTCCAGTCTAGCATCAGATAAATATTTGAGTTTAACTCATTTTGAAATAAGACCCGGTAATTCAGATGATCAGTTAGAGAACACACAAAAATTCTTTCTTAATAGTAATTTTATTAATAATGACAACTACAGTGATAACAAACAAATAAAAAAGAGCAAAACTGAAGATGCAGAAGAGAAAAAATAGACAAAATAGAAAAGTAAAAAAAATAGTAAAATAGAAGATAAAGTAAAGAAAGACTTTCTCCATCAGAACAAATAGAAACAATTTTTGTAACTTATTATACTTTCTTAAAATGCAATAAATAATCTCTTACCATATTCCATCATTCCATTAATAAATCCTTAAAAGATCTAATTAGTTCAGTCCTGATCCACAAAAGTTATTAAGTGTTACCAAAAATAATAACGTATCTATTTTAATTGAGCAAATGAACCAACTTTATATTCCTTCCATTTCCTTTTAGCAATCTGGATCTTTAGTCTCTTCAAATAATGGTCTAAAATTTGAAATCGTTTTTTTCTTTGTCCCTTCTCACAAAATTCTTCAAACTTTAACATGCTTCTTTTGTAAACACAATATAGGAAAATTAGTCAGGTCCCTCTCTTGTTTTGTTATTTGAATATTCCTTTTAATTATTAAGATATCAACTGGTTTCTTTTTTGTGTCCAGTGTAACATCTTTTGCCATATCATTCTTGTAGCTTGTTATCTTTAAATCTACTTTCAGATCAGTCTCAGTCTTGACCAATAGAACTTTTTCCTCTTCTGTAACATCTTTTAAACATAGCGTATCTATACAGACACCCTTAGAATTCATTTATGAATCTATTGTTCAAAAATAAGTTTCTATATGTTCAACGTTAAAGATCCATTGTTCAAAAATATCCTTCAGTATGTTGAAGTTCGTCTTTAATTATACTTAAAGAATTATTCTTCTACTTCCCTTTAGTGTCCAGTCTTCAAAGTCCCTTAAATTTATCTATCCCTGAGTCCAATTGCAACTTTCTAAAATTCAAAATTTAATCACCCTTTTGCTGTTTATTTCAGAAAAAAACTAAGTCTTTAAACTTCTGTTTAAAAAATTTTTTCGCTAAGGATTGAAGGAAACATACCTATTGCTGCAAAACTTGTTGATTCATAGCTGAAAAACATTTAACAAGCAATTTCCAAAAGTGATTAAAAAAGTATGCATACCCAGTGTCACTTTGAAGGTACTGGCTGTGAATTTGGAGAAATATTTTTAAATGTTTTTTATTGATTTGATAGCATAAAATACCATAGATTTTTAGATAGTTATAATTATGTTCAAATTGATTTCATCCTATTAAATTTAAGATCTTCTTTGTGTCTAAATTAAGGGTGAAATTAACAAAGAAATGGATAGTTTACAAACTGTTAGTACTATGGAAGGACAAAACCTGGAATTAAATCAGCTACAGGACATGCTAAAGAAACAACATGAAAGCAGTGCTGAAAAAGAAAGTCTAATAGCGGAATTGGAAGAACTGGACAAGCAGAACCAAGAAGCTACTCAGGTGAGAAATATAAGCCAGGGACAAATATACTGCGTAATTTACAGAAGATGTGCTTTTGTGTTTAAATATCTGTGCAACAAAACTATAAGGATTTCTAGGCTTTCCTGGTTAACTATTTTTTAAAAAATTCAAAAGCCCTCTCTAATCCAGACCTCTCACTAGTATGATCTACTTTTTCCTCGGAAAAAGAAGAATTAGCCTTTTTTTAAAAAAAGGAAAAGGTGAAAGGATGCATTGGAAAGGGGGAAGGATAAGCAAAAGGCAACTCCATTGATTTTTTTACTGTGATTTTGTCCCCCTCCCCATAGCTCCTAATAGATTTTTCTGAAATAATGCCCCTTCCCCTTGCTTTGATTGAATAAGATGGATACTAAGCAAAATGTCAGTATCATGAGTTTGGAATTAATGAAATTCTGAAGGTCAGTTTTCTGCTAGTGAGGAGGCAATTGTTCTTGGTTTAAAAAAATTGGTAAAATGCAGTGGTGCTAGAAAGTTTATTTTGTAAACATTATACTTCTTTGAGGATTGATATAGATACTTTACAGGACCAATATCATAACATAAATACAATACTTTGAAAACATTGTGAAATAAGAGTATTTTCATTCAAAGCTTTACTTGTTGTGCATCATAAATATTTTTTTTATTTTAGCATATGATTATGCTGAAGGAACAACTAGCCAAACAAAATGCAGAAGCTGCTGAAGTTATCAACCAGCTAAAACTGGATGTAAAATCTGGAGAAAAAACAGTATCTGTGTTGGAAACAGAGAAAATTGATATGAGCAAAGAGCTGCAAAGCCAAAAAGAAGCATTGAATCAATATTCACTTGCCCTTAATGATTTGCACATGACTAACCAACACCAGGAAAATAAAATAAAAGAGTTAAAAGAACAACTTAAAACAGCCCAGCATTATAGTTCCAAAAACAATCAGGAAATGATAGAATTAAAGAAAAACCTAACTGAAAGAGAAGAAGAATGTTTTCTTCTCAAAAATAAATTAACCAAGAAATCGGATAGTTATAATCTAGATCATTCAGTCATGAAAAAAGAAAAAGAAATATCAGACCTAAAGGAGCAAATTTCTGAAAATAAATTAATAAATACAGATTTGGAGAAATCCATCTTGAATCTTCAAACAGAAAAGGGAAGACTTCATTTAGCATGTGAGGACCTTAAACAGCAGTTGCAAATAACCAATAGTGAGAAGAGTAAAATTGGTTTTGAAAAAGATACTATGCTGGAAGCTTTGAAACTTGAAAAGGGACAGTTAGAAAGAGAATTAAACCAGTCTGAAAAACGATTGTTGGAGCAGGCTCATAAATATGAACAGACCATTGAGGAGTTATCGAATGCACGTAACATGGATACCACTGCATTACAATGTGAACATGAACGGTTAGTAAAACTTTCTCAAAACAAAGACTTTGAGATAGCAGAACTCAAAAGGAACATTGAACAGATGGAAGTGGATCATGAAGAAACTAAAGAGATGCTAACCACCAGCTTAGCTGGGCAAAAACAACTGACAGAGCTTATAAAAGAGAAAGAAGTCTTTGTTGAAAAATTTAAAATCAGAGTTTTTGAGTTAGAGCGGCAAAATGAAGATTATATTGAGAACACAAAAAGAATTGAAGTACTAAAGCAGAATTTAGAGGAAAAGGAGAAAAGTTTTTCAGCTATGAAAGAAGAGATCAGTCATTTGAAAGAAGAAAATGAGCGAGTAAAAGAACAACAAAGTAGATCACCTCCTTTGGCTGAGCCTAAAACCTTAGATATCATCACAGAACTTGAAGCAGAAATAACACAATTAACTATACTTAAAAATAATCTGGAAGAAGAAATGAAATTAAACAAAAATGCATTTGAGGATCAGAACTTGAGAATGGCTCAACTACAGCAGTCCCTACAAGAATACAAAAAGGAAACTGAGGAATCCAAATTTCAGCATGAACAAATGAACATAGTTCATAGGCAAGTATGCATGGAAAAGGATGAAGAAATCAAAAGTCTACAGAGAACAGTAGAACAAATTAAAACACAACTAAACAACCAAAGAAAGGTAATTCAGCAAGAGCCTCCTGATCTTTTTCAGGAATCTAAAGTTCAGGCACTTAATGGTGAAAATGGAAATGAGAAACATGACCTATCTAAGGTTGAAATTGAAAGGCTGATAAAAGGCATTAAGGAGAGAGAAATGGAAATCAAGCTTCTAAATGAAAAGAATGTTTCATTAAGTAGACAGATTGACCAGTTATCTAAAGATGAAGTTGGCAAACTTACACAGATCATTCAAGAAAAAGACTTAGAAATACAAGCACTGCATGCAAGAGTTTCGTCCCCAGCTTACAAGCAAGATGTTCTTTTCCTTCAACAGCAATTACAGACGTATGCCTTGGAAAGAGAACAAGTACTAGTAGTTCTTAGTGAAAAAACTAGAGAGAACAGTCAGTTAAAAACAGATTATCACAAATTAGTGGATATTGTTGCAGCTAAGGAATCAACAATGAAAAAATTACAAGAAGAAAACCAAAAGCTGTCCAGTGAATTTGAAAGTAGCAGTCATGATATGTCTCGAGAAACTATAAAGAACTTATCCCGCATCATTCGAGAAAAAGATATTGAGATTGATGCTTTAAGTCAGAAATGCCAAACTTTATTAACTGTCCTGCAGTCTTCCAGTATAAACTCAGGCAGTGAGTTACAAGGAATTAATAGTAATCAGTTTGAGCAACTTTTACAGGAACGTGAGAAGCTGAAACAGCAAGTAAAGAAAATGGAAGAATGGAAGAAACAAGTAATTACTACTGTTCAAAATATGCAGCATGAGTCTGGTCATCTCCAAGAAGAACTGCAAAAGCTTCAGATACAAATTTCAGTTGATAGTGAAAACAATTCCCAGCTACAGCTAGAGTACAATGGCTTAATACAGGGCTATGAACAAAATGAGAAAAAGCTAAAAACATTTACTCAAGAATTAGTCCAAGTTCAGCAGAGCATAGGAAACCTTAATAATACCCGGGATATAATTCTTGGCAAGCTTGATATGGCAACACCACCACAGTTGGTGACTTCTGTTGTTGAAAACCCATTAGAAGTTCCTAGTAATACTTCTGCTCCAATGTTTGACAGTGAGTCTAAATCACTAAATGAGGAACTAGAGGTCATGAAGAAAATATTGTGGGAAAAGGATTCACTTATCCAAACTTTACAAGAAAACAATCAGAGACTGTCTAATTCTATGGCTGCATCATCAGAGCTTGAGAGAAAATGCCAACAGGAATTTGGCTTGGAAATAAAGCAGTTAAAGGAGAAATCTGACATTTTACATACGTCTCTCAAAGAAAAGGATCTACTGATAAAATCAAAAGGTGACCGGTTGCTTTCTCTGAGTGAAAATCTTAGTAATAAAGAGAGTGAAAATGAGCTGCTGAAACAAAGTGTCACTAACCTGAAAGAGAGGGCACTTATCTTAGAAATGGATGTTCGTAAATTGAAGGAAGAAAATGACAGAATAGCAGCAAAAAGCCAGGAAAAAGAAACAGAATTCCGAGCTCTGCAAGAGACTAACATGCAGTTTTCAATAATGCTAAGGGAGAAGGAATTTGAACATAATTCCATGAAGGAGAAAGCGCTTACATTTGAAAAGATGTTGAAAGAAAGAGAACAGGTATGCAATGACTTTGAATTCTTTTGCATCAAAATCGCATAGGAGGAAATATGACTACCATTATGTCACATTATTTAAACTCTGATGTAGGATTCCCATTTTCTTTGCTGACTTCGGAAAGTGATATCAGCTTTTCCTCCCCACTAGAGCATAGGTAAGGAAAGTGGGTCCTATAGACTAGCATGTCTATGAATGCCCACCTGACTTGAATTACTTTCTGATTGGCCATAGGAGAAACAAAATGGCAAATGTAATTGGATCTGATAGTCGGGCAACATATAAATGCAATATTTATTATCATAATAATAATCAGCTCCTCACAGGGCTGTGCATATATTTTTAAGCTCTTTTAATTTATTAACATATATGGGAAGCTGGCGTAATGCAAAACCTCAACCTCTCAAATCAATTTTACTTAAAAGAATGTTTTGGGAATTCACATAAGCCCCATAGGCAACAGCAAAAAATAAACTTGGTGGGTGGCCACATTTTTGGAACTATATCTACATGTTCAAACAAACAAAGTCTGCTTGTCTTGATGTGATATCCCAGGGCTTTAATCTCTAATACTCTTGTTATTTTTATTTGTGAAAGGGAAAGACAGGAGAACTAAACCAGCTGTTAAATGAAGCCAAGGCAATGCATGAAAAAGCTGTTGCATTTCAGCAAGAGCGAGATCAAGTCATGTTGGCCCTCAAGCAGAAACAAATGGAAACTACTGCTCTACAGAATGAGGTAAAGGGCGGGCAAGAAAGTAGTAAATGATAAATAGATGATGGCAATATAAGGAACTGAAAGAATATTTCTTTAATTACATACAGTTACAGTATTTACGTGAGAAGGAGCAGCGACTAAATCAAGAGCTAGACAGGTTACGCAATCATCTTTTAGAAAGGGAAGATACCTCTACACGTGAAGCTTTAGCAGCTGAGGATCGGGAATCAAAGCTAAAAAAGAAAGTCAGCGATTTGCAGGAAAAGCTTCAGTCTTCATCAACTACAGTGGAAAATGTCAGGTAATATTTTGTCTCCTCAATAACTGCTGTTTGCAAGGATACATATTCAAAAAATGGATACTTTACTTGCCCCAGTCATAATGGACTCAGGGCAGAGTAAAATATAATATACTTAGTCCTTGACTTACAACAGTTCATTTAGTCACCATTCAAAGTTGCAATGGCACTGAAAAAAGTGACTTATGACTATTTTTCACATCCAATGACCTTTGCAGCATCACCATGGTCATGGGATTTATATTCAGATGTTTTGCAACTGGTTCATATTTATGATGGTTGCAGTGTCCGTGGGCCATGTGATCATCTTTTGCAACCATGTGACAAGCAAAATCAATGGGGAAGCCAGAGTCACTTAATAATCATGTTACTAACTTAACAACTGCAGTGATTGACTTAACAAATATGGCAAGAAAAGTTGTAAAAGTCGGAGCAAAACTCACTTAACAAATGTCTCACTTAGCAACATAAGTGGTGGGCTCAATTAAGTTTGTAAGTCCAGGACTACCAGTAAAGACCCCTCCCCAAGAGTATTAACAATGCATATGCTTAATAAAAGATAATAGAAATCAGTGATAATAATTAGTATTTCTAAGTATTTATGTTTTATTTGAAGCCACCAGGCAAGCATGCAGGTGGAATCCCTGCAAGAACAATTGAACCTTGTTACTGCACAAAGAGATGAGATTATGCTTCAGCTAACACTTTCACAAGACCAAGTTAAACAGTATGCCATATCCCTCACAAACCTGCAGATGGTGCTAGAGCAATTTCAACGGGGTAAGTAAAATGTATACATTCCCATGATTGTCTTTCCTTGTAATCTAAAAATGTAAATACTATTTTATTGCTATTTTTTCTGAAGTGGGACATTTTAAAATGAAAATCTCTCTCCCATACACTCTGGAGGCAGGACTAGAAAGACTTCCTTCCTGTAGGAGAAGATGCCCATCTTCTTTGTTTCCAACTCTTCCCTTTTTGAAGATCAGGCACATTGTGAACTCTGTCAACCCTCCACATGGACAGGTTCACATTGGTTACAGATTTTAGTTGTTTTGTTTGTTTGCTTGTTTTTTATTTTCTTTATTCTGGACTTCCTTTAAAGCAGTGGTCGCTAAACTGGCCCGCGACTCACCAGTAGACTGTGAGATGATTTTGGCGGTCTGCAGGAACCACAGCAGTCAGCCTGCTTGGGCAGCACAGAGCAGGATAGTTTCCACATAATCCCATCCACAACTCCCCTCCCCCCCATTGCAATCTTTCTTTCTTCTGTCACCATGGTGTGTTTTTACTTCTTCTCTTTCTCCTTCTCCTCATCCTTCAAGGTTCAAAGCATAATCAGCTTCCCAAGGGCGCTGCAATCCTCACGAAAGCGGGATGGGGAGGAAAGAGAGAGAGAAGCAAAGGAGCGAGAGAGCTGGCAACGGGCTCGAAAGGAGCATCTGTCAGTATCAGAGACAAGAGACTCTCCCCCCCGACAAAACTCAGGGAAAGGGATGGGGAATAAGGGAGCCCCCCCCCTCGACCTTCGGGAGAAAGAACCACTGCCACCACCTTCTCAGGGTTTTTTGCTCTTATCCTGTTCTCTTTAGCCCCCACTCCCCAGCCTCTCAATGGACTGGAAACTCTGCATTGTTTTTGTTGTGTTTTGGGCTTTTTTGGCTTCTTGCCTTCACATGTTGCTGCTGTCCCCTCCTCGGCGCTCAAGACACAGGGCGGGCAGAAGAAAACTAGGCGAAGGCAAGCTGTGAGCTTAGAATGTAGGCAGGCAGGCAGACTGGGGAAGACAGTGAGGGGTAGAGATGGGGTGAGAGAGAGGAAACACCAAGCTTGTCCTGACCTCTCCCGAGGAGTCTCCTGCCTCACCTCAAGATCACCTGGTGTTCAGTTGAATGTCAGGAGAGAGACAGAGACATACACATACACACAGAGAGAAAGAGAGAGACAGAGACAGAGAGACAGACACAGGGAGAGAGAGAGACACACACACACACATAGAGAATGAGCGACAGACACATACACACACACACAAAGAGAGAGAATGAGAGGCAGACACACACACACACACAAAGAGAGAGAATGAGAGGCAGACACACACACAGAAAGAGAGAGAATGAGAGAGACACAGACACACAGATGCACACACAGAGAATGAGAGAGAGAGAGAGAGAATGAGAGAGAGACAAAGAGACAGACACAGAGAGAGAGAGAAAATGAGAGAGAGATACACACACACAGAGAGGGGAAAGTAATGATGGCGATTACGACCTGCTACAGCGAGGCTCGCCGCAGCATGGACAACAAGCCTTTATCTTTTTAAATATATTTATATTTATTTATATATTTATTATATATTATAATTTATATATAAATATAAATATTTATAATTGTATTTTTTTTTAAAATCGTATTTGTGGTCCGCGGGATTTAAAATTATGAATTTAGTGGTCCCTGAGGTCAAAAAGGTTGGCGACCACTGTTTTAAAGGGTAACTTCAGGTCAATGACTAACAAACTAAACACAGAAATACCCTGTCCAGGAATTCCTTAAAATTTTGCAGCATCATATCCCCTTATCCTTATTCCTTCAGAAGAACACAATCAAATCTCCCAAGTCAATCATTACAGGTTACTTTTGACTCTTTCTTTTGCAATGATATCAGTCAAATGAATAAAAAATCATGTACCTACCTCTTATCAGTACTGGAATGTTTGATGGCTTGAACATCAGAGGGAAAGTAAGCCCAAGGCATCCATTTTTCACCACCATCTCTTGGTTCTTTGCCATCAAACTGGCAATACGTTTAGTCTTTGACTTATTACCATAATCGAGTCCAGAATTATGGACCTAAGTCATGCCGGTTGTTAAGCCCGTGGCCAGTTTTGCTATTTGCTTTGCAGTGGGCGTTAAATGAACCACTGTGATTGTTAAGTGGGTCCATTGTCTGCCAATGGATGGGCTTTTTTGTCAGAGAAAGAAAGTAAATGCTGGTTTTTGGCAAATACATAAATCACAGTCAGGTTTTCATGTAAATGATGTTCAATTGCCAATTGCCTACAGTGCGATCACATGACTTCAGGGGGTGGCAGCTATAGGGACTTTGATTGTAAGTGTCCATGGAGAGGTCTGTCATAACTGCACAGTTGCTAAGAGACTGGTTGTAAGCCGAGGACTACCTGTAGTCCCTCTTGAAGCATCTGACTTTTTCTTCTCCAAAGAAGAGAAGGCAAAGAAGTGAAGGCAGTAGGGTTCCTAATATCAGAGGAGGTCTACCCCTTTACCCAAACACTCTTGACAAAAACTGGAAAAGTAGAATGTCTTGTCTTAGGACCTGTAGCCAGAGGGAGCAAACAAAGAGGAAGTAGGGAAAAAATCCTGCCAACCCCGCCTATCTGTCCTTTACCTTTTAGGATCTTTCTCCTGACCCCTGCTGTAGAGGTTGAAGATTGTAGGAAAGAAAAAATTTACTAGGTGGGGGCAGGAACACCTAATCCCCTACATACACAAACATATTGTCATCCCACCCAGGGATGTCTCCGGGAACCTAGACCTGAAACACCAACCTTATTTTCCCACAGGGTCCTTCTTGACATGCTGGCTACAAAGGAAGGCTAAAATGAGTTCAAACATGCCGGTGGTGAAAAAAAATTAAGGATGCTAGGATTATCTACTTGATTATCTACTTGATATCCTTGGCTGGCAAGATAGTTGCACTGCTGACAGAACGGCACAGCCAGCTTGACTCCCTTTGACATTATTGCCACTCTCTGGAAATATTTGTAGGATTGCTATGTGGTATTTCTGCCATTTCTTATATAGCACTATAAGATTAACTCTTGTATCTTGGCCAAAAGATCTTTTGCTCGGAAGGCACTTTAGAAAACACTCCAGCAGAGAGTCACCCTCCTCCTCAGACTGTGAGCCCCGCCCCCCCCCCAGGGGGCAGCGGGAAGCCTCCAGTTCCATTTGCAA
>JANHFO010002547.1:97136-112219 GCA_032468095.1 Pareas carinatus
AAGACACAAAGACAGAAAGAAAGAAAGAAAGAAAGAAAGAAAGAAAGAAAGAAAGAAAGAAAGAAAGAAAGAAAGATCCTGCTAATGATGAAAATTATATGACTAAGATTTATCTTTTGGACAAGTCATGTGGGTGTGAACTCGCAATTAGCATATAACAGGTTCAGACTCTCATTTCCCCCATAGGGCGTGGGAATGACTTAAAGTAGACAATCCCAGTCCTGTAATCTCCTTGGAAAGCCAAGAATGTTTTTTTTAAAATGAACATGTAATGGTGGTGATAGCAATCTCCCTGTTAGTCAAGGCCCTTTTTTTTTAATGCAAGTCATTTCATCTCCCGAAAACGCAATGACTGTGCTTTGATGGCAAGCCAGATGGCAATTGTTTCTCGCACTCGTTGCCAAGGAGCCTGATTGGAGCAGCAATTTACCTTCCGTGGTGAAGCAGCACAATGTTGGCGTGTACCACAGCTGTGAATTTGGCTGCTTCCAGTAGGTAGGTATGTGCACAGTTGGTTTTTCCCCAATTTGGATTCAGCAGGTAAGAAGAGGCTGTGTTTGGTACCCAGCAATTATGAAATTGGCATGGCTGAATTGTTTACTCACAGTAATATTCCTGCTGGACTTTATTAAAACACCATCTGTCGTGAGCACTGCAGACAAAGAATCAAATCCAGAAACATCTCCTGACTGAGAGTAGGCTTATGTGCAGCAAATGCATGTATGTGCAATCATAGTGCAAGATCAGGTTAATTTTAAAAAAAACCAAAAACCCAAATCCTTCCCTGTCCCTGAAATTCAGTTGCCAAAGGAGGGGGAAGAAAAAATACTCTTAACATATTTCCCTATTTTGTGATGAAAGGAGTGTTCCTGTGTGACTGTGTCCAGGCAGCAAGCTGTTTTGTATTGTGAAGTCATGCTGGAATGGAGGTAAAAGAGCAGCTGTGTGTATGGGTGGATCCCAGCATTGCTACAACATTAAACTGGAAATGATTTAAAGCAATATCACATGACTAAATGACCGAGCTAGATTTCAGAATATTTAACACATAGGGTGGCTGAACATAACTCTTTAGCCTTAAGCACTATTCTTGAATGGGAAGAATTGGTATGAAATTTAACAAACAATATGTAATTGTTTGATAAATATTCATAGTTATCAGAAACCAAAATGCCAAAACTAGCTGAAAGAGGCAATCATTTTTTATAAGCAATTTATATTTTTTCACTCCTTAAATTTATGTTTATTCCCCCCACATGCACACATTTCTAGCAGTACTAGCTTATTCTCAAAAGAAGCAAGAGTTGGCTGTCTGTCTGTCTATTGTTTTTTATCCATCCATCAAAAAAATAGCTCAACTACCTAAAACGAAGTCATTGTTTAGGTCTGTATGTGTCATTGCAATATCGTTTTTAAAAAGGAAGTTAAAATTCTAAAGAAGGTAATATTCTTGTGTTTGCCAGTATGCAGGTTTAGGAAACAGTGACTCTATTGTTTAGAAATAGCTTTTCAGTTTGCCATAAAAAGTTAAATTAAGTTGGAAACCATATTTGGGAGGAACATGTAGACCTGCAAATTACATCCAGTTCACGCTGTTAAAAAGTAAAAGGATATAGCACAGACTTAGATTAGCCCCTGAGAAGGCAGGGAAAATCTTCTTAAATGCACTAAAGTGCCTAGGTTGCTTTTAAAAATGTGTGCTGAGATCTTTTTATGCTGAACAAAATGTGGGCCAGTTTGAAGAACACATGGAGACAATGAACGTTCAAAGAGTCACTATTGATATTTGCTCATCCCATTCATTCCTGAAATCTGCAAGGACATTGCATGTTGTATCCATCAGAATGCTTGCCTGCAGCAGATACAAAAGGAATAAATCTTGATTGTGTTTTGTAGTCATTGAAGAAATCCAGCCAATCTTTCTGTTTTTGGGTAAGAGAGCTGATTCACACATTCATGTTGATCACTTGACAAATTTAGCTGAACATATAAAGTGAAAATAGACTGTGGCAAACATAAGGGCTATCACTTTATCAACATATGAAAAAATCATTCCATTTGCCTTTGTTTTTGTTCTCATGGTTTTATTTTAAATTTATTCTGTCTCATTTTGAAGATCTGCATGAAAATTGTATGGCTCTTCATGATAATTTTTACTAATATGGCTCTTTTTATATTCAATTTTGCCTAGTAAAACATTTAAAAAGTATCTTATTGAAACCCATTTGGCATGCTATTTTATGAATAGACATATTTTGCACACATTTACTTGCTACATATGCATTTTTGCAGATATGTAGATTTTGCAGCTTCTTTGGATCAAAGAATTGTGTTGCAAAATCTGAAGTACCAAAATCTGACTTTTATTTCTGCTTCTGGAAAATTACAGCAGTTATAGATTCTCCACATTAATTGAATGGCCACTAAAATAATTTGAGAATCTCATTTCTCCTACCTATACTAAACACCTCTCTTTTTTCCTGGTAGCATCTGCCTTCCAATGAGACACAATAGAGGCTATTTTATATTAAACTTTTTTTTCTTCGGGTTAGTTCATTCTTTCAACTTTCGTAAAGGAAAAAAAATGTATCTATAGCTGTCTACTGTTCTTCGGTAAAATCATTTTCCCAAACCCCATTTGGAATTTTAATAAGGAAACTAATTATGAGAATCTGCTGTTTTCCCTTTCCTTTCTACATATAAGTCGCACTGAAACACCCTGTTGAAATATTTCCAAAACATTTTCCAAAGCCATTTTCCTAGCCAGGATCCCCACTGGCCTTTGTTGCAACAATAAGGATGCTTCTGGCACATGTCATTTCATAGACTACCTGTGTGCTGGCACATGTTCATAGAATGGTTCATCATACTGTGCAAAGCAAACAAGCTCAAGCTGTAAAACATCTGTGCCAGCACTTCTGTTTCCTTATAAATCATTTCACAGGTCTTAAGGGGCAACAAAGAAGGAAATGTTGGCATATAAATGTAAATCATTTCTATTTTCTTCTGGAATAGAATAATAATCTGGTTTATTTGCCAGCTTTGCATTATTCCAAGAAACAGGTTAATGGGAGCACTTGGTCTTACGGCTCCTGAAAGGGGAAGAGGGATGATTTGCTGAAGCTATGCAAAAAATGATTAGAATAATTAGCAGGCCATCCAACTGCTGAAATCGTTTCTTGTGCAGTCATGGTGTGTGGGAGTTGATGTGAGATCTAGCCTGCTGCAAAAAAAATAATGCCATTAGTTCATCTCCTGGAATGCTTGAAATAAGAATTAAAACTACGGCTTGTCACCTGTCTTCCAAATAAGTTCATCATTATTCAATAGGAATTGTTCCCATGCTCATACAGAAAGGATTATAATCAGTCAATTAAAAAAATCAAGGCAGATTTACCTGTCAAGTCTTACTTAAACATGTAGACAGCTGGTGAAATCAAATCTGCATGCTATACTTAAGCTATTATAAAATGTCACAAAATTCAGACTCCTGTACCATCTGTAACAAAAGGCAACTGGACAGCACTATCATTACACACATAGGTAACAGAACTAGACCCTGACACTTACTCCAGTAGCCAAGGGCTTTATGTGACCCAAAATATGACATCAGATTGCCTCCCTCCCATGTCAACCCATAAACCTGCTTATGGACCTATTAAGGAACCAGCATCCTGGCACCGAACTGCCAGAACTGTTTAGCAGAAAAAGACAATGGGAGAATAATCTAAGTTTCAAACCAAAGTTCTCGATTTTATGCATTTCAGACCTTACCTACTGTTTTCCCGAAAATAAGACCTAACCAAAAAATAAGCCCTAGCATGATTTTCCAGGATGCTTGTAATATAAGGCCTACTTCAAAAATAAGCCTCAGCTAAGATCATCAGCCAGACGGATGCATTTAGTACCATAATTCCCCCAAAATAAGACCTAAATGGGAAATAAGCTCTAAGGCAACTTTTGGGGCAAAAAAAAATATAAGACCCAGTCTTATTTTGGAGGAAACAAGGTAGCACTCATCTGCATAAGATGTCTCTTTCTCAAGACTACTTCCATATATCCTTAATCACAGATTCTCTCTCTCTGCTATTTGAGAAATATGTAACTTCTATGTTAATACATTTGAACACATTTTCACTCCAGTTAACTGCTTTTAAGTGATTAATGCATCTTTTCTATTAAGTATAATAGGATTTCAAAAAGTTTTACTTTAAATTAAATTAGGGAATGAAGGCTAAAATAGAACAGTTGCTGGAATTGGATATATCTAGTTTAATGAAAAGAAGGACTAGGGGTGAGATGACAGCAGTGTTCCAATATCTCAGGGGCTGCCACAAAGATGACGGAGTCAACCTATTCTCCATAGCACATGAAGGCAGGACAAGAACCAACCTAGAACTAAGAACCAACATTTAGAAAAAATAATTAGTGGAATGTCTTGCCTCCAGAAGTTGTGGGTGCTACAACACTGGAGGTTTTTAAGAAGAGATTGAACTAGAATTCCTCCAATGTTCCTTCCAACTATGTTATTCTGTTAAATCATGCCATTTTTTTATGATATGATTCTCCTTTGCATTGTTAAATCCTTTATTGTGATTTTATTGAAGATGTACATGGCATCATCTGGTCTAGATTTTTCTGCTCAAATACAATACTAGTTACATGAATAACAAGAATAGGCCATCAATGTCTGAGCAATGTATTAAGTCCCAGGTCTGATGTTAAGCATTCATAACAGTTGTGGCATCATTGAAAATACATACATTAAATAATAATGTTTTCTGCCATGTAGTTCCAGGAGTATAAAATTGGTGATCTTGTCTGAGGAAGGCGGGATCAAAAATCAAGTACAATTTGAGGCACCCAGGTTGAAGAAGATAATGTAAAGCTATGAACTAGTACAGAACATGAAGACAGAGATGTCAGATAAACATTCTAGTTGCTTTGAATGTTAATGTTCTACAGATTAATATCTTTTTCATATATTTTATGCAGTTAAAGCATGTTACTAAATTTAATTGACGCTTTTTAAAAGATAAACCCATCAAAGAAAGTAATAGTAATATATCTAGCAATACATCTGTAATGCCATTAAAATAATAAACTATTATATTTTGATATGTCTGTACTTGTACCTAGTCGCTACTGACTGAAAGGCATACATTTATGTAACACCTCTATAATTCTGAACTTTTGAAATAATATTTTGCAAAATGGGTTTGATTATGCAAGACTGAACTATAAAGGACCAAATTAAATATATTCCACATGGTTGGATTATATTTTGTGGTGCATTCCAAGGATAGGGACAGTTCTGGATAAGTAGCAAGGTAAAATGGGAAGGGACAAAACAGTTCAAATTGCTCTCTGATGGCAACTTACAATGGCAGTTTCTGCTAACTGCATCTTATGTCAGTATCATTTTCGACTGTTGTTGCTTTTTTGTGAAATCAAGTGTTCCATCAATGAGTATGTGGACAGGACCAAAGACAATATCTGATCATTACAAATGCTGGACCATATTTATGGGACAAACGTCATGTATGAGAAGAAGAGGCAATTTGTTCATAGTCAATTTTAAGTAAGGCTCAGGGAAAAGAAATCTGCATCTAATCAATGTCAGAGGTCTTGCACATGACCAGTCTGTGAACAGGGTGCGCTCTCTGATCCAATTGTATAAACTTTTGTAATGCAATTGCTACAAGGTAGAATCAGGCTACACATTAATCATTTCTTTCTTCCTGTTTACAGCTGTTTTTTAATTTTTCAAATTGCGCAAGTTCAGCTTATCATAATTCATTTGGGATTCTAAGTAGCTATACACAAACCAACTACTTTTGCTTGTTAGGTTCATTATTTCTAATAACGACAAAGAAATTTGGGCACATTGCACATATGTTGAAAGTGCAGATCCAGAGACTGGTTTGCTGTTGTGGAGTGTGTGGCAACGATAGTGTGCAATGTCCAGTTTAAAATATGTCCAGTTTAAGCAAAATAGTACTCTTACTTGGACTGGATTGATGAGAATGAGATCATTGAGGGCCAACTGAACGCTACTATTGACCATACGTTCCTTGTTGAACATGGTATCTTAAGACAAACAATTAGTAGCATCAATATTTCTTGACTGTATGAGGAAAAAATATATGAGTCAATGAAGGAAACAGAAAATAGGATTCACCATCATGTTATAACCCTTTGCATCACTAACAAATGTAGTACTTTATTTTCAATTACTTACACGATCACATTCTGGATTGATAGCACCATTGTCATTTTTTTTCCCACCCAAACCTGAACTTTGCTTGGCGCACAATCCCAGATTCAAAGACAATGTTTAAAAAAGTGCGTTATTTTTTATTTTTTTTGCCAGGATGAAATGTTTCCTTTTTCACTGAGACAAAACCCACCTGCAGAAGTTGAAGCATATTTTGCTATACCTGGTACAGTGGACACACCCACTTAATACCTTTCTTTATAAAGATTCCCTTGGGCAGTAGAAGAATCTTCCTCTTCTTCTAGGCTAGTTCACATGTCCACCCTTGTTGCCAAGCGTAGCCTTGCCCTTTTGCCTAATGCAGGAAAAATGAAATTACAGAAGAGAATTTGCATCCAAGCAGAACAATCTACACATGATAAAACTACATTCATACTTCCTTCAAAATAAATATGGGGCTAAAACACATAGATCTGCGTTGATAAAAAAATCCCATAGCCTGGGGCGTTTTTCACATTGGTTCAAAATCTTTGCTTGAAGACAATGCATAGGCTACACAACCAAGAATAATATTCCTGGTGCCAGAATGTGAATTGCAAGTGAATACCTTCTAAGTATGACCTCATTAGGATGGATCTAAATCTTAGCCATATGAAAGTTCTATGCACATCCGCCCATAAGCAGAGACAATGAATAAGAAAGCAAGAGCATCCATTAAAAAAAATATGCCTTTTGTAAAGATGTTTCCATTTTTGTGTTGTTGCTGAGGGCTTTTGCCTAGAGACTATCCATGAATGTGAATGGGATAAAAGAGAAACAGGCCAATTTTCTTTAGACATCCATCCATCTAATTTTTGACCAGACTTATTACCAATTATTGTTATTAATTGCTAGTTGATATACTTAATATACCCTTTTGAGCAGAAATAAATATGCAATAATGCACAAGGCACTGAAGAAGACACATCTCAGCATATAAACATAATTAATATACATTCTTCAGGATGGAAAGTTGCAAAGTATTGTCCTGTCCTTCAGATATAATTGCACTGAAGTCCATCCTGGGAAAACCTAGCTTTGAGAAGCGAAATTCAACATTTAAAGTGAAAATAAATTCATGCAATAAAGATATAAAACAAATACATAGTAATTTGGAAGAGCAACGTCAGATTGCAGAAACCTCGTAACTTCAATGATCAGAAGAGCTTTTCAGAGTGATTGCATGTTTTTTATTAATGGCAGATTCTACCCTAGGGACGCATAGCACAGATTATGGTTGGTACAATATGTGATCTAGTAAACTAGTTGGCAAGACTATAGAGAAAAGGGAGGAATTGAGAAAAGTGATAATAGTCTTCTTTGTTTTCAAAGAGTAAAGAAATGTGACAATCAGAAACCAGTTTTAGGGCCCCATCTGCTAAACCAGAGAGAAAGCAAGATTTTACAGTTCTATAAATATTTTAGTGTATGCTATCATTTATGAACTCTGGCAGCTATCATAAAATCTGCCTGACTTGTGTTACAACTGCATATAAGGCCAGAAAATTGCAGCTCATGGTAAACCATAAAAACCTAAGTAAAAGGGCCATTTTTTCCAGTATATTCTAAAAATATACAACTTCCTGTCTTATATGGCAAAAGTAGTTACCATCCCAAGATGCCTGTTTCTCTCCCATTTTCTTTATCTGATCCTACCTTTGGTCTTCACAAACCTTTCTGTACCCTTTTATGTTCCATAAATAGCTGCCCTCACAACAGAGCAGTTGAAATAGCTTTTAGGGTGTCATGACAGTAAATAAGAGACACTCAAATGACAATGATGTTGCAGATATATAGAGGGGACGAAAAAGGTGCAATTCACCTTTAACTAATTATGACAATACTTGAACAAAATCTGCCTAACTCAGACTCAGAGAAGGTTATAAAAACTGTAAACATCTAACAGACAAGAATGCAAATTAGAAACATACAATTTATTAAAAGTTTTAGTTCATCATTCAAACCAGAAATTGAAGATTTTTTTAAAAAAAACCATTTCAAGTCCACATTGCCTTGAGGATAGTCTATTAGGGCCACAGGTCATAGTTGGGTGGAAGCAAACGTAACTAGGATAGAAGAGTTAGAGTTGAGATAGACATTATCCCTTCTTTCTCTTTCTGAAAATTCATTGCCTCTCTCTCTTAAAAGGCAAACACAATTCTTGACAAAACACTCTTCAAGATGATTTCTTGATGCAGATTGTAAGCTAACGGCTGCAAGTTTTATATTCTTAAGGGTTTGATGCAGGGTGGACAATACATAGGTGGTGAAGTGATGCTTTTAATTTTATTTTTGAGCAGATTATAACAGTTGCAGAAGATTATGCAAAATAGATAGTACATTTATCCTATTTTTGCTTCTGTTTGAGAAGTTGGAGTTTCCCTCCCTCCCTCTCTTTCTTTCTTTTTAAGTCTATTAAAGTTATTTTAGAATTTTGAATACAGTTTTCATGTGCTCCAACCTGCAAAGGAGTTTATATCCATTCCAAAGCATGTTACAATTCTAAATATATATTTTTTCAAATTCCATCTAGATATAAATAATAATTTGCAACTCATAAAATATCCCCAAATACATTTATTACAATGATAACACTTTAAATATTAGATTTAATACCAAATATCGACTTAAATATTGATATAGCACAAATTGATGTCATTTGGCACCACAAGTGGATAAGACTATTAAGTGGGAGAAATCCAGATAGCATGTACAAAAGCATCTAATACTAGGCTATACATTAAATTTTTCTTTGCATTTCAGGCCAATCACATTTTTGTTATTGACTAAGTATGAAATCCATCCATTTAGTGTCCATATATAAATGGACATATTTCTGAACATAATGGGAAATCTTGATGGTTTTATATAAAAAGCTCCTTGTTTGAACTAGCCGCAGGAATCTTGCGGTCATAACATCTAAATACATTAATAGTGGATGTTAAAAATTAAAACACACATCAGAATGTAGAAGAGATACCTGTAAATTAATAATTGTACTAACTGCTTTAAAGATGATCAGAAGCCACTTTCTGTGTTTTTTTCTTTCTTTTCTATTTTTCTTTAACCTTTTCTTTTTTTCCTTGCACTTTTAGTTTTTTCTTTGATTTTTTTTCATCCTCACTTTATACTAGCTTGTATTGGTTTTTACCTTTGTTTTTAGAACTTTAAATAACATTATTTTTTAAAGAATCTAAAAGACATAACTTCCTAACATCCTGTCTTCCATAATCTTGACATATGACTTTTCACTACAGTGTAGTATACCGTATTAATTCATGGCATCTCTTTTTTAAAAAATAAAATCTATACATAATGGATTGCTTCATGATTCTGAACACTTTATTATGTCTACCTTAATTTCCTGACTAGAATTATAGCAATAGCAGTTAGACTTATATACCCCTTCACAGTTGCTCTTTTACCTCCATTCCAGCATGACAGTGAGGTCCAACTTGGCAAATATTTTTCCAGGGCCAATATTGTGCAACAAGTGCTGCACTATAGGGACTGGGTAAGCATTCTGATGCAAGGCTTTGTTGACCGTGCATTTATAGTCAGCACAGATATGCACTGAACCATCCTTTTTTATTGGGGTGACTATTGGGGTCTCCCAGCGTGAATGATATGCCCTGCTGGATCAGCTTATCCAGCTCCACATCTATTCAGTTTGAGTGCAAATGGCACTCGGCGCGGCTTGAGGCGAATGGGAACTATAGCAGGGTCTAGTGAGAAGGAAATTGGGGTCCCATTCTACTTACCCAACCTCTCGTCAAATACGGCCTGGAATTCCATCAGGAGGTCCTCGACACCGGATGTAGTGATTATGTGGATCCCGATGACTCCTAGCCTCAAAGAGTTGAACCAGTCAAGCCCAAGCAGCCTGGGAAGATCACCATTTGCAACCATGGCTGAAAGTTGCCCCTGGAACTGGTGATATCCTACGTTGAGACAGATTGACCCCAGAATGGAAATTCTGTTCCCCTGGTAGTTTGAAATTTTCAGGTTGGGCTTCTCCAGTTGGCTCAAATTGAGTCTGGGAAGAATCTTTGTTAGGGTCTTTTTCAAAATAATAGTTACTAAAGACCCTGAGTCAACCTCCATTTCGTATGAAGAGTTCTTCAAGTGAATGGAGATTGACAGCTTCTTCTGGCAAGGGGCATTAGCTCTGGCCACTCTGGTTTGGTTTGTTTCTGCTACGTTGGCATGCCCGTGGGGTTTCTTTGGCTTCCATGTCTTCGGTTTGCCCGCCTCGGGGTTGCTTTGGCAGTTGACAGGAATAGCGTTTGACAGGAATAGCAGACTTGAGCCAGGTGCCCCTCTTGGTCACAGTGGTGGCATGTGGTTTGCGGAAATGGCAGGCAGCCTGCTGATGAGGCCCATCACAGCTGGCACAGTAGATTTTTCGGAACGTCCGGTGGAGTCCCTTTTCGCTCCGACGTTTTATTTGTGGTGGCCTCCTCGTCACTGCTGGGTGAGGTGTCAGATTTGCACCACTCTTGGTACATGGCAATACCAGCTTTTGGCTTGGTTGAGACAGTTGTGCCATTTTGCATCAATTCTGCCACCTGGATGGATGTTTCTGTGGCTCGAGCCTCATCCAGGGCAGACTGTAGGATTAAATTAGCCTTGGCCAGGAGTCACCACTGTAGTCGAATGTCACGGACTCCACAGACCAGTTGATCGAGGAGGGCGTTGCTCAGATTGGTGAATTGGCAGTGGGTCGCTGCCTTTCACAGAATGGCCATGTACCGGTTGATCATTTCTCCCTTGTGTTGTACTCTTTGCCAGAATTCATATCGACTCAAGATTTTGGAGGGAACTGGCACATAGTGATTCTGAAGGAGTGCTAACAGCTCTGGACACAGTATAGTAAGTACCATGGCTGGCTCCATTAGAGCCCTTGCGACATTGAAAACATCATGGCCTAAATGGCTAAGGAACATTGTCCGTTTGTAGTTGGAAGACAGCTCTGTGAAGTCGTTGGCCTCCAGGAAACATTCGAACTGGGACATGTATTTGTCTCAGCTCTCCTTGGACGAATTGAATGGAGGCAGTGGGTGGAAGGAAGCCATTAAAACGGCTGTTTTGTGGTCGTTCTTCCGAATGCCGGATTGCGTGGCTAGTTGTCAGCTTTCTTTGGCGCTTGCCCTTTATTCTTCTTTCATCGCCACTGTTGAGTTCAGCAAATAAAGGGTCAAGATGTGGCTTTATTTGAAGCTCCAAACATCCAGCAGCCAGCACACTGACAGCTCTGCCTTTTATACAGGAAGCTGTCAGTGAGTTGGCCAATCACAGCTCTTTATTTTCCTGCTTCAGCCTAACTGAAGCTAGGTTCAAACTACTGCATTTAACAGGCTAAGTATACAACAGAAGTAATAAAAGAAAAGGGAAGGGAAAGGTGGAGAAAAGAAGCAAGGACAAGGGCAAGGGCAGGAAAGGGAAAGGGGAAGTGAAAAGGGGAAGTGAAACAGAAAGGAAAAGGGAAATGAGGAGGAGAAAGGGAAACAGAAAAAAAGTTAAAATCTAATTCTTCCTTCTACCATATTCATACATGGATCCATACAGTGTCTTTTGTTTTTTAAGCTTCTGTTGTATCTCTTTTGAAGATGTAATCAACTGCTCCTAATGACTTTATACCAAAAAGTATAAACCTATTTGGTGAAAACTGAGTTTAGCTGAATTTGTGGCATATTGGCCAAAAAAACTAGGGATTGTAGGAGAAGGAGGGGCAGATAGATAGATGTGAGAGAGAGAAAAGAGAGAAGGGAGAGAGAGAAACAAGGAGAAGGAACCAGGACAATGCAAATACATTCATAAATATTTAACATTAGGGATTATGAGATCTGAACTGTAAGCATTCAGATGAATACTAGATGATAGCAAACAGTTAGCATTGTTTGTATCACTTTCCTGCCATCTAGTGTTCCACTGGATTTTTGCAGACAAGATCTGATAGCTTAACATGTCGAAAATAAGACTGGATCTTATATTAATTTTTGCTCCAAACGACGCCTTAGGGCTTATTTTCCAGTTAGGTCTTATTTCAGGGAAATACGATACTAAATGTGTTTGTCTGACTGACGATCTTAACTGGGGCTTACTTTGGGGGTAGAGCTTATATTACAAGCATCCTGAAAAATCATGCTAGGTCTTATTTTCTGGCTAAGTCTTACTTTGGGGTAACAGGGCAGTATTCTATACTCTTCAGCCTGATATCACTAAAAACCCCAGCCATTTCAACCTAGTAATAAACTATGCGAAGAATAGATAATCAGATATGTCCTTTTGCTGAATGTCTGCCTATCATATAGTTTTTTTAATTCAATGGTTCTATAACATGGGGAAGAAAAATTGGCAATATTCTGTAAGTTTAAAAAAATTGTTGGGACTTTGGAAGAGATTTCATAAAACAGCCAAACAAATACTGGATATCACAGCACTTTAACTGTGACAGTTTACATACAGAATGTGGGCAAAAACATTCACCTATACATTGGATAAGCACATTTTGCGGTCTTCCAAAGCAGGCTTTGAAATGAATGTCTATTTTTTTTATAACTTTCACCACATGCAGTCAAGTCTTTCAAATGATCAAAAAGATGTTAACACTTTCTTCAAACACTGCTATTAAAATATTTTGTCACTGCTTCAGTGTATCAAGTGTTGCAATGCCTAAGCTCTCCAGACAATGGACAGAATGTTAGGGGATTAGTTTAACATTCTGACAATCTTGCAATTTTATTTAAACAAGTTCTTCCCTCCCAATTCCCTAAAGAGCCCAGTTGTGTCTTTCT
Source organism: Pareas carinatus (assembly GCA_032468095.1). NCBI lineage: Eukaryota > Metazoa > Chordata > Lepidosauria > Squamata > Pareidae > Pareas > Pareas carinatus. Next base: position 110,190 of record JANHFO010002547.1, read on the forward strand.
GTTGATTGTAGTGGACATATTGCAGAACTCTCGTTACTTTCCCAATGGACCACCCAGCAAATGCTTTTTGTGCTACTACCACTGCTGGCTGCATTCATCACTACCCCCTACTTTCTATCCTTTTTAAATTTCAATGGTGCTGGCAGATTAACAGAGACACTGGCCTACCATCTGTGGCTCTGTGATACGGTGTGACCTAAACAATAATTCACAATTTCTTTGGGGTAAACAAAATGTCATACACAATAATAAAAAAAAGATAAAAAGGAAAACAGGATAGAGAAACCTCTAATGAGAGTTGGTTATAAAGCCAATATTAATTACACATTGTAATGGGAAAAATATTTGAAGTAATGGGTTATCTAGGGTCTCCAAAGAACACGTTGCAATTCAACCACATGTCTGTCTACTATGAGGCATGGCTATTTGGCGCCATTTTGTAAGAAGCCACATGGCAGAAGCTGTTGACATGTTTAACTAGCTGGTATAAATTCCAAGAGAAAGAAATGGATGAGTACTTCCCTTTGTTATTCCACTTCTTCATTACCCAATTGAACAGCTCCGCTTTGTGAAATTGATCAAATTTGCATTCTGGCTAAAAACAGCCAAACAGATGCCTGCAGGATAACTTCAGTAGGAAAGACCAGCAACTGTACTGGGACTCTTAATGTTTATGATCCTATCTGCAAGTAACACTTAGCCATCAGAACCAGTAGCCATTTAGGGTCTAATATTCTTATTTCATCTAATAACTTTAGGAGCACTGTGCTCAAGTGATTAGGATGCTGGTTGGAGGTTAGCAAGCCCAGGTTCAAGACCTGAGTGCTGCTGTGGGGTGGCGTGAACTCCTGTCCTTTACTCCAAATCCTGCTGGGGACATGAAATTAGCTCCCAACTTGGCATCCCCTGAACAACAGTGATACCACTGTCTGATCCTTTCAACCCAGAAGTGCCTCGATGCTTCCGACACAAGTGTGATGCAATTTAATATTTGATTTAAAACTAATGTATTACATACAGCATTAGGCTTGATTGCAAACAACAGTACATACTATAATTGTCTTGTAGATCACCTAAAGGCTAACTCTGTTTGCAAGAAAATTAAATATTATCCTGATAATACAAGTAGAGAACTTGGAGAAGAATGAAAGAACAGCAGCTTGTTTAAGATCACCTTCAGTTAGGAAATCTGAAGGAGGACCTTCTTATCTTAGATGTAACATTGGAAGTTCCATGTTTTCAAACTGTTGTGTCTACTGAAAGAAAAAAATTGAAGTTTGGTGAAACGTTTTCTTTCTTGCTCATGAGCTTCCTCTCTGCATTTTCCATCCTCTCCGTTCCTTCTTATTCTTATTCTTGTCTATGAGAAAATGTGTCTCAATGTCTATAATTTACAATAACACAAAATGGAACATGAACACATGCACCTAGTATGATAAACCTACAAACTAATAACCTTACATGCTATTCAGACTACTAAATCTTTTATATATAAACTTTCGAAAATGTTTGCACTCTCCCATGAATTTCTTTTTTTTGGATCTATCTGAATTTTTAAAACAAATTTGTCTAATTTTCATTTCTTGAACCTATGGCAAATTGAAACACATATGTGCACTGATATCTGAATTTTGTGATGTGGTTTTGACATCTAAAAATTCACATCAATATATATTTATTAAAGGAAAAATGTATACTTTGTATGCAGTCCATGTATACAAAGTATGCATGGACTGTGACAAGACATAGACATGAATATAAAAATGACATAAAAATTGCTTATGAGAAATGTATCCCAGGAAAATTGCATATAGAACTGCCTTTTTTAACCAAATTTGCAAACCAATGGACAAATGGACAAAGATAAATTTACGATGAGCAAATTTAACTAAACCAAAATTAATTCATGTAACTATTCCTAATGTATGCACATTGACTAAACAAAATACTAGTACTGCCTTTTCTTATCAGTACTCTGAGACCTAGCGTATTTTTGCTTGTAAACAATTCAAAGATGTGATTAAAAAATT